>JAJKFJ010020922.1:0-22345 GCA_027382625.1 Tetmemena sp. SeJ-2015
CAATAAATTTAAAGGAGTACTAAATAGATCACCTCAAATGGATATGAACATGTATCTTAAGATCTAGTTTCACTATCCAGAATTATAATTTTCATAATTATAGCTGATAATTTAATGGAAAAGATAAAATTAATTAATATATTTAAATATAAGTAGAATATTAATGGATTATTTAACTTTTACTGTGATTATAGATTTCACTCTAATATATTATTATTTCATTTAGATTTCGAATGCATAGTTTGAGTCATAGACAGATCTTAGAGAAACAAACCAGGGATAAGATGCAAGGTAATAAACACCACCAGCTTTTTCAGCTCGATTACTACATAATTTAGATCTAAAATGTTTTTGTAAAATTATATTTTTTATAATTAAAAGCTAACAAAGTGTATTTTAAGGCTTAAAATAATTAATGAGCTCTTAGACTAGAATATAGTGATGTCAGCTTTAAATTTGCTTTTTGCATTTAAATTTTTTACTGTTGGTAGCAAGTTTTAGTCCTTGCTATAGTTAAGTTGGTTAGACTTACATTAAGATTTTGAGAATGCTGATGGCGGAGTACATTTAATAACCTTATAATATTATAAGAAAGTTAGAATTCTTTAATTAATTTCTAAATTAAAGGATGAATATGATAAGCTCAAAATCGATTGATTTTACTAAGGAATACATAGTGATTCAGTCCTTGTTCTGTGATTCATAATATAAATTGCTTAAAAATAGAGTGAAGTTAATTTAATTTTCTATCTCAACAGAGAAAATATCATGCGCAAAAGGTAAATTTTTAAACTTTAAGGTGACAGCAAATGAGGCAAGCGTCCAAACACTCAGGTTATCCCTATGATAACAGAGACTCATCTTATTGAAAAGATAAATAGGCGGGGGGGGGGACGGAAGTGCACAACCCCCACTTTTTAATGATCAAAATTTATGAAAAACATCCATTTAGGCAAAATCGTCTAAAATGCCAAAAAATTAAGAATTTTTAGCTTTCAAAATTTCCATAAGGTCAAAATTTATGATTTCAAATTTTATGAAATGAACCTTAAAATTATTTACGAGCTCTATTTGACTCATGAATATAAAGTCTTATGAAGATAATAGAGCTGCATATTAATTATGATTCACCCTTCAGTTTTTTATATGTGATTTGGTTGTTTTATCAAAATTTTTGAAATCTTAACTTGAATATTATTTAAAGAAGAATTTTACAAGTTTAAATATAAAAGCCAAGATCACTATATCTGCAATTACATAAAATCACTGCTGCAAACTCAATTGATAAACACTCACATTCTTTAGAAGATCTTACAATTAAATGTATAATTGTCTAAGAATAATTATAAAAATTCATGGTTTAAATAAGCTCTCAAATTATCCAGCTATCTGGGGACTTACTATAGAACAGATAACCTCTTTAAAATAAGCTTAATATAAAGTAATGAAATGATACTTAGTTGTTTTTGGGGAATAAAACATAATCTTAACATCAATCATTCATCAATATTTAATTCAATAAATAAAATTAATAGATCTTACCATAAAAAACTGAAATTCGTAAAAATTACCATTTTGAAAATTTTAAAAGCCAGAATTACTTAATTTTTTGGCATTTATAGCTGATTTTGACACTATATGGACACTTTTATTGGGATTTTGTTCATATTTAGGGGGGTGTGCACTTCCGTCCCCCCCCCGATAAATAGTTTCATAAATGCGCTTGTATTAGCTTACTTTTGAACGTCATCGAGAGCAATTCAATATCATTCACAAGAAAAACTCTAAAAAACATATTCAAAACGAGTCAACCTTCTTCATAAACATGCACAGGATCAACTCAAAGACAATAAAAATGAATTTAAATGAAGAACTATTCTTTAATATCGTAAAAACTAATTTATTAGTACTAGCCAGTTCTCAACATCAACTCCATCGCAAAAATGTTGAGAGTGCCAGCGCGCACTATACTCTCGCATTTGAAAGTTGCTTTGCAGATGAGAAAGTTAGGAGTTGCAGCTGTTCCTCATCGCACTTCTAAGTTTCGTGCACATCAATTATTTGATTGATCCTCAAACTCTTCGCCACTAAGCGCACTTCAGTTTGGAGTAGCGCGCGAAGATCTTCCATAGATAGTTTCCTTATCTCAAGATCTCTCCGTAGACTGTAGCAAACATCTATCGTTGAAATGGCATAACGTACAAAACTGTGAATCGAGTGAAGCGCGTTATAGACTTCACTAAGACATTTTATTATAATAATCTGAAATATATTTACTCTGCTCAGGTGTGAGAGGGATAGTGTGAAGTTTGTATGTGCTGACGAAGCTGTGTTCACACACAACACCTTCATGAAGAAGAGTTGGTACAAGAAGCACGATAACATAGAAGTTTACGAGTAGAAAGTAAATATAACTACAAGTGCGTTACTTGCAGGAACCCAGCGAAGATATGTTGCGTTCCTTAAGAAGCTCAGAGAGAAGATCACAGATGGTGAGATCATTCTACTCTTTGGCAACCTCAGCGTACACAAGACAAAGGAAGCTAAGACGGCACATGCTGATTTGAACCAATTAGAGCAACTGTCATTGATTTTTAAAAGAGTTATTAGAAGAGAAAATTATAAAGTAGTATCTGTGCAAGTAGCTTTTCTTCTTAAATAAGCATGCTAGTTTTAATGATAGTTGCTGTGGTAATTTTGGTTAATAATAGTTTTGCGATAGGAAACTAATTTAATACTTCACTTCTAACTTTAAAAATTTAAAACGTATCTCTATTAAAATAGAGAAGTTCCTCGACGTAAAAATTATAGATAATATTAGACATAATAAGGTAATTATTAATACAACTTTTATCAAATTATTTTTTATCTTCTGTAATTTTGAATAATTTAGAGATCCAATTACATAACAAAGCCCTTAAGAAATGAAAGTTTAGGAGTGGTGGAAGTCTTCTCCAGATGAACAGGAGTTGCGATTCAACTTACTTAAAGTAGACAGCTCTTAGTGGAGGAAAAGCATAAGAGACCTCGTTTAAGCTTATTTAATGGTTGATAAGTTTTTATAATAGCTACGCTACTTTGCTATCATATTCAATTATTGTGACATCTCCACCATTAGAAAGGAAGTAAATAATAATAATTTAAGATGCATTCCCATCTCTCTACTCTAATTCTCAGTTTTTTAAGAAAAAAGTAAGTTATATAAATGTCAAGTGTGATTTTTCATCTAAAAAAATGTATCATTGATTTATACCCACTTATATTTATTAGTTAATTCAAATTATTTAATATTGTGTAAATATAATTGAGATTTTATTGCGAAAATAAAATTAATATTTTATATTTAAATGAATATTAAGGGTGTAATTGGGGTGGCTATTTTTTAATAATTATTAGATCATTTGGTTAAACTTAAAAATTTTAAGAACCTTATTTCTTGCAACTGTTGTATATGAATACTCATTTCAGAGTTAAATTAAGCGAAATAAGTTAATAGAATGAGTTATAGATAAAGTTGAAGAATAAGGGAATCTTATTTCGGTTAAGAGAGGTATTATTGAGATTATTAAAGATTAATCTCTTATTTGTTTTTTATTGGATCGATGTCAAACAAGTTTTCGTGTAGAATAATTTTAACTGCCACAAAGTTGCTGCTTTCAATTATTTATTTTATCAATCATTCATTTAAATTATCAACTATAATATATACAATAAATTAAATACGATATTAAAAGACCTAACTCACAAAAATTTATTTAATCCAACAATATTCTGATAAAGGCAAAATTAATCATTAATGGTAGTGTTATCCGATGAGTATCAAAAATATAAATTTATAACAAGCAAAAAAATAAGTAAAAAGAACAAATATTAACTGAATGGATTTTAACAATAATAAATTAGAAAGTTCATCAAAGTCCGCTTGGTAAAGAGTAGGAAGATCAGCCGGCTATTATTTTTGCCCTTGCTAGTTACGTTTAACCCACTACCCTTAGAGGTTATCAATTTTGGTAATCAATTGTTAAAATCTTGACAGAGGGGTGTGTTAATGGTGAGTCTCATAGCATATGAGAACAGTCGTAGTTCACAAGTAATAGCTAAATTATTCTAAATTATCAACCCTCTCATTTAAGGCCAAAAATATATTTTTGCGATTACAATCCCTAAGGTTGAGTGAGTTAGATGCAAAAAGATTGCACTGCAGAGACTAGCTGGTGCTTCTTACAAGGAGGCTAAATAGAGCTTGATCACCATCCATTCTTTATATCGTTCTCCATGAAAGTTCAACCTAACACCGTAGAATTACAAAATCTAATCAGGATTATTTCGTCTCTTTTTACCTACTTATCGGTCTAACCAAGGTCACTGATGCTTTTATGCTAAGAGTTGGTCAGCATATGGAACAAACTCTGAGTGATCCTATTAAGTGAGTTATTTTTTATCTGAGGGGTTTTTATTTCAGTTAAATAATAGAAACTCAAACAATTAAAAATGAGAAAAAAAAAATTGGGATAAAATGAATAATTAAATACTTTATTATAATTAAAAAATGAATCGTATATTTATTTTTTTGAATTTATGATGGTTGATCACAACCATTATTATGATGTAATTAATTTGATCTTATTTTCTATGAGCTTTTTATTTCTTTATTTAATCATGAAAAGTATGAGAATTAGAATTAGAACTTATGAGCATAAAAAAAGAATAATCAGATTCCAATATCAAACAATAGATATCAGACAAGATTATACAGCTCATAATCCTCATGAGAAGTAAATACTGCAGCATTATACCATTATTTTTTCAATTTTGATAGGTTTCTATAGATAAAACTAAATAATATTTTATTAACTTTATTTTTGTTAACGCTTTATAAAAGATAAATACAAAATTTTATTTTTTGAATAAAACTTGATTAAATAATTTTCAATATATTTGAGCATTAATTAAAATCTGTGATTGGCTAAAAAATAATTTTAAAGTTGGAACTTCGTAGCAATTGAAATCATAGATACGCCCCTTGACCCTCTGTTTGCCCAAAATCTAATAAAAATTTAGCTAGAGTTTCTTCTTTAATAAAGATGAAATTTTAGCATTTGAGTCGATTGACAATTAGGTTCAAAATACACGAGTTATTAGAATTCTTTAGACTTGTATATAGTGGTTCAGTGTACTTCATTCACCTAAGATACTTCATGATTTTCAAAGATTTCAGCTTTACTAAGCAAATTATTATCTTGTGCAAGAGACTCAAAGTGATAGCAGCAACAAGCTCATACAGTCAAAATATGATATCTTAGGAAGATTTTATTGAGGAGTTCAATGCATAAGAGAAGAGTCTGCTTACTAAAGATGAAATCTTTGAATATCATGATGAATCCAAGGTGAATTAAATACACTGAACAACTATATGCAAGTCTAAATAATGCTAATAACTCGTGTATTTTGAACCTAATTGCTAAAATTTCATCTTTAATAGCTTCAGCACCTCTAGATCTGTGATGTGTGCAGTTTATTGATTTTTAAATACCTGGTTATCTTCAACTTATATAGTATTTTACTCTTTAGAGAGCATTCTTTCCCAAAAACTGTAAGGATCAAAGGTTCTTATCATTTTAAGCTCTGTCGAATGGTATAATAATTTGTTTAATTAGACAGACTTCACCTTCCACTGATTTGTTCCATTTTAATTTAATTTATAAACTAATTTTTTTTCCATCTACTCCTTCTCTATAATACATTACTCCTCCATATATTGCAGAATTATTGATGAATCAAACCATATACATTTTAAATTGGATTAATTATTAATTTATAAATATTTAAGTATAAACAAGAAAGAGTTCGTATTGTTAGATAAGCTAATATTTAATATTAATAAAAGATAAAAAACACTTGGGATTAATTTACCTAATTATTAACACGCCATAAAATAGCGTATTTTCTTAGCAAGCGACCTCTCTCAATAATTTTTTAAATGACAGCTTCCAGCTTCTGCATCTCAAGTTCCGACTAAGAAGCAGTGGATTCAGGAGGTTCAAAGTCGTGATCCACCATACGCTTAACATAGTTAGCCCGAGTCGCAGAGGGTGGTGGCTTGAGTAGTTTCTTTTTGTAACGGTTGGCAGTCAATAGACGGCCCATGCTGTTGCCCTCTGACTAAATTCGTCTTGAGAATCTCTCGCAGGGTGTTCCAACCCGTTGCAAATAAAAATATCTCACTACATCAATCTAATTCACTCTAATTAAAAAAATTTCCTGCAAGACATTAAATTTTAAATTATTATGAACTTATAATTTTTTCTGATCTCTTTCGTTTGAGATTGGAATTTGATTACAATCTTTTATTCTTAAATATAAATTTCAAAAAAGAATTTAAAATTCAATATTTTATCTAAGATTTTAAATATTAACTTTGGTTTAATCTACTGTTTGAAAAATAGCATTAAGAATTCTTAGCTCTCAATATTGCTCCTTAACCACCTGTATTGTTTGTAAAATTACTGTCCAAAAAAAGAAAGAAATTAGTATCAGAAATTAATTATTTATTTTCGAGTTTTTAAAAAAAATATAAAGTTTAAATAAAAATATTTTTAAATTTAAGGGTTATTAAATCAATTTTTTTTTTAAAAATTTAAATTAAAAAAAAATATATAAATCAAAAACTAAATAAAAAATAATAGACAAGGATATGTAAATTCGCTTTATTTAAAACTAGATAGATCATAAAGGGCATGTTTTAAAATTTCTTAAAATATAAAAATAAGAGTTTCTTTTTCGCATATATGCTGCTATTTAATTGACTAATCTCTTAATTTTTTGAGGAACCAATACCCTAAATAATACAAAAAAAAATTTCAATAACTTTTAAATTATTAGGAATTAAGAACCCTAACGGGCATATAATATTATCTTTTAAAAGAAATTCACAGGCGTAACCCTTTGATCAGTTGTGCCCCACCCCCGGGAAAACCCACTCAGTTAGTTAGTGTGACCACTAAATCCTTTATAGAGATGGAGGGGGATCTCTACGGGTCTTGCCAATCTGCTCCTGTGTCGACCTGAAAACCACCGGGTTTTTCCCAAAATCACCAAAAAATCTCCAAATTTATACCCTAAGAAAAAAAAATACAACCGGTTCAAAAACATAAATTTAAACAAGGAAACACTCACACTCTTTGAGAACTTCAACTCTAAATTAGAAGATAAAAAATAAGCCTTTCCCCCTCAAAACAACTTAAAATTTTTTAAAAAAAATAAAGATAATAATAAGTTTATAATATATAACTCTAGTTTACAAATAAAAATAATAAAATAAATTTTGGAAAATTTTTTAATGAATAAAGGAAAGAAAAAAGTATGTTTAGAGGGGAATTTTTGCTCCAAAATCTGATTCTTTCAGTTATAGAGACTTGTTCAAACATCTAAGGCTTCAAATTTTCTCCTAAAAAAGTCAGGTAAATCATCTGCACCAAAATAAAATATATATTATAAGCTAATATCCGCTATTGTAAAATAAAATTATAGTGCAATTTTAAAATATTGGATGATTTATTGAAACTAAAAACTCTTCAAAAGATAAAGAATTAAACTCAAAATTTAAAGCTTGTTTAAGGGAATAAATTTTTTATATTAAAAATGTTGCAATTTTTTAAAAATTTTTTAATTTATTTTAAATAAAAAAAATTTTATTCTATATAAAATTTTAATTCAAAAATAAAAATTTGATTTTTATTTATTGTATAATTTTTAAAATGAAATTTTTAAATTAAAAAAAATTGAAAAGTTTAAAAAAAAATAAAATTTTTATTATAGAAAAAAAAATTTTTTTTTTTCCACCCTTCTTGAATTCAATATATTAATTTAACTTTCTTGAACTTTAATCACTTTTAAAAATAAATAAATTTACATCTTGAATAAAATATCACAATTTTAGATAAGCTACAGCCTTCGTAATAGAGGGATAATATTCTCAAAAAACTCTCTTGAAGCTATCTTAACTAAATCTTAAATTATTGAGTTAGACATAGTTAGTCCATTATGATAGGTTTTATGCTAGTTACTCCAAATGCAATCTGATTAAACCCAATTTTATAATTTAAGTTTTATTTAACTTTAATATATTTGTCCTTTTGTTCCACATAAATCGCTCAGACTATACTATTAATTCAATAATAATTAAAAGGAAATATATAATTGTTGTTAAAATCAGAAACTTCAAAAAGGCTATCTCCTCCTTAAACTTCGCAATTTTAAATGTTTTTAAAAATTTAACTATACAAAATTAACTCCGGAAAAGAAGAACAAATTATTTTTTTTTTTGGGTAATTAAATTATAAATAAAAAGGGATAATTAAAATAAATTTTAAAAACTTAAGTTTAAAATAAAAAAAATAAAGGTTTTTTTTTAAATTTATTTAAATTTAAATTTTAAAGAGGAAAAATAATTTAAAAAATTTTTTTGGAATCAAAATAAAAAGGGGATAATTTTTTTTTAATTATACACTAATTTAATTCTTTCTTTTTTTTTTAAATTAAAAAAAAAAAAAATTTATTTTTTTAATGATAAATACTATTTTAAAAATGATTTAAATCTATCGAAACTTGCTTTATCTAAGATTAGCCCTTCCAACTTCATGACAGCATAAACTATTGTTCCTTTTTAAGCTTCGGTTTAAAGCTAATTTAATTTAATAAGGAGCATTAGGAAAAATCCTCCTTTTTTTTAAATTTTTAAAAGAATTTTTTGTTTTCCGGTGGGTTTTTAAATTAAAAAAGCCCCCCTGAAATTGGAAATTTTGGGTTCCAATTAAAATTTGTTCAGCCCTTTTTAAAATTCGGTTTTAAATTCCTATTTTGTTTTTAAAAATTAAAAAAATTTAATTTTATCTTAATTCTTTTGTAATTAAACAAACTTCCTTTAAATTTTTATTGTTCTTAGACTTGTATAGTTTACATTTAATTAAAGTTTATCAAAATTTTTTTTTTTAAGTTTTTTTTAAAAATACTTAAAAACTTTTTGATTTTTTCAATTATTTTTATGAAAAAATCTATAGTTAAAAATTGTTTAAAAATATAAAAAGCAAAATATCAAAAAAAAAATTATTAAAATTTTTTTTTATATTTTTAATAATATAAAAACTATATATTTGAAAATTAAAAAATTAATTTTAAGAAGCTAAATCCATCTTGAAAATAAATATTTTATCTGCAATTATTAAATTATTTTGAAATAGCCCCCCAAAATTTTTCCCAAAAGAAAACAAAAAATTTTATGTAAATTCCCTCATTTTTTTTAAAATCTTCCCCTAAAAATTAAACCCTATGGCAGACCGATAGTTTCACTTCTCAAAATGTTTTTTTTGCAAAATAAAATTTAAAGGAATTAAAACTTAAACCCTTATTCATACAAATTTTTTTAACATGGGAAATAATAGTACGGTTTCTTTTTCTAGTATTTTTTTAAGTGCTGAGTTTTTGAAATTGATTTTTAATTTCCCCCCATTCCTAAAATTTTTTTTAACTTTTTTTTCTTTCACTTTACATAGCAAATTTAAAATTTAATGAAAGAAAACGCTAAACCCCAAAAAATGTCCCCATAAGATATGTAATAATATTATGGGGTGTAGGTATATTCAAAAAACTGAAGTAGAATAATTAATGCAAGGAAATTTCCCCTGAAAATTTTTAATATTGCATCCCCCAGTTTAAGGGAAGTGTGAGCCCTGCAAAAAAGCCTTTACTTTTCAAATGGTTATCCCCCCTCTAAAGGGAATTGTTTAGTATGTGCTCGGGTGAGAAGGGGGCTAATGGGTGCACAATCTGATGTACAGTGAGATGGCGCCATCTTGACAGACAACGCCCACAAGCCCCTCGATGGGGTTTGGGAGGGTGCACCCTGTGGGTAGCAAAGAAAATTTCCGAATTAGCAGTAGTTTGGAATGGCGTTTGCGAAACCATTAAAACCCCTTGTGAATGGAGAAATTTTCCATGAAAATGAAGAGACTGGGTTTTTAGACGGGGAAAAAATTCCTAGAGTTAGGCGAGAAAGTGGTGGAGGTTATTCCCTGCAGACGAATTTTGGCGTGGAGGAGGCCGTCCCTTCTGATCCCCTCGATAATAGTTAGTGATTTTCTTGCGCCTAGTAAGAATCTGGCCTTCACCCCCGACCCCCCCCCCCTTTAAACCCCACCCCTCCGCTTGGTGACTGCCAGGCCCGTTGAATTTTAAACTCCCCCAAGGTACACTACATGTGTTCCTCCCGGGAACCCACCTTGAACCCACATTTTTAATTTTTGAGGGGGTTTCCTTTCTGCGCCCCTTTTTTCCTTGCCCCTCCTTACTCAAATTTTCTTTAAATCAACCCAAAATAAATTTTTAAAATTTTTTTTTTTTAAAATATAATAATTATAATTTCAAAATTAAACAAAAATTAATTTTTAATATGCTTAAAAAATCACAAACGGGTGCTGCTTACAAAAAATAGATTTTTTAAATAAAATTTTTAAAATTAAAATGAAAAAAGGGGGAAGGGAAAATAGGGGGGTAAGAGTATTTGAATAAAAAAACCAGAAGCCCTTTAAATTTTAATTTCCTGATGTCAATGGTTGCCCTTTGGGATAAGTCTTTTTTGGGGGACCAAATTTTTGAAACCCACAGGTAAAACTCTTTTTTTAATTTTTTTTTCCGGGAACCAAATTTTTTTTTAAATTTAAAAAAAATAGCAAAAAAAAAATTTAACAGTGGGCAAAAAATTTTAAAAAAGGGGAATATTTTAAAATTTAAATGATGAAAGATGAGGAAAATTAAATTTGCCAAAAGAATTTTTTAAAAAAGGAAAATTTTAAAAAAAGAAAGGGAATGTTTTAAAAGGTAAAAAATAAAAGCTGAAATTCAGTTTTTAAAAGTTCAAAATTAAAAACCCCAAGGGCCCCCCGGGGTTTTTTTTAAAAAAAAAATTTTTAAGAAAAATGGGGTTTTTTTAATTAAAAGGATAAAGATCTTTTTTTATTTTTTTTCTTTTTAACAAACCCTTTCTAATTCCATTCATTTTTTGGGAAATAATAAAAACCCAAAAGGGTTTAAAAAATTTTTAATTTTATTTTTAATAAAAATAGTTGGAATTTAAAATTTAAAAAATCTTAAAACCCAAAGGGTTTTTGTTTTATGAATTTTTTTTTAGGAAAGGGTACCAATAAAATCTAAAAGAATAAAAATTTATCCTTTTTTTATAGTAAATGTTTCTCTAAAGTCGATATGTTTTTTAATTTATTGGCTGATATTAGCATAAATCCTCTCACTATAAAATTTTGTTGATCGCTTTTCCCAAATTCAGTAAAACTTGTTAGATTTAATTATCTGTGGACGATTACTCTCTTTTAAATACAAAAAGCAAAAATTATGTGATTCTTAAGAATTTTTAGTTGATTTTAACACGATAAGAGCATTTTTTAAAGATTTGATCTTATTTGGAAGGTGCGCACATCCACCTTGCCCAGATTTTTAATTATAATTATATTAAAAAATTAAAATTTTTGAAATCTTTTGAAATTTATTTAAATATTATAATTAAAAAGTTTTGTGAAATCTGATTCGTAATAAAATAAAAAAAAATTTAAAAAAAAAAATTAAATTATTTTTAAAAGAATGACATTTAAAATAAAATATTCACATTCTTAATTAAATACTGTATAATAGTTGAAGTCTAAAATTAAATGTGAATATTGAGATAACTGAAGTATAATAGCTTGCTTAATTAACTTAGTCCTAAATAAGATCAATAATAAATGGATAATCGAAAAACTTCAAATAATATATTTCAATGTGTTAAATAAAAACTTTAAATATAAAATTTTAAATGCTTACTGAATTTAAGATAATGAAAAAAGAACAGGAGAAATACATCTTGTTTGGGGTTTTCTTTTTTCCGAAATTTAGGGGTTTTGGGTTGTGTTTGGGTAAAGGGTTTTACCCTTTTTTTAGCTAGGGGGTTTGGGTTTCCCTCTTAAAAATTTAAATTTTTAAAATTAAAGAAAAAGCCCCCCTTATTATTATGTAAAGTGTTTTCCTAGGTGCAGAGCACTCACGAGAACATCGGGGTGCAAAAGATTTTTCAGTTTTTTGATGTTCTTCCAAAACCTTTTCTTTATTTTTATTTCTGGGGTAGCTCCCTATTTTCTCTTTTTCTGCTTATTTTGCTACGAATTAAGGGTTTAAAACCATTTTGTAGTGCTAAAATAATTCCGGTTTTGGGAACCATGTTTTTTAATGTGGACGTCACGAAAGGCCCTTTAAAAAAAGGGTACTAATTTATTGAAACGCGATTGAAATGCACCCAAATTTAAAATTGCCCTGCAATTTTTTGTAAATTTGGAAATAATTAATTTTTAAAAATAAAATTTGTATTAATTAAAAGGAGGCCACCAAAATTAAAAAAGGAGCCCCCATTTCACAAATTGCACCCGATTTCGCTTAGTTCCCTTTTAGCTCAATTTTTTCAGCTTGTCATCCTAAAGGGTCTCATATTAAAAAGGTTAAGACTTTAAACTTTTTCGGATCTAATCAATAATAATAACTTTGATTTTCAAATGAACAACGGGGTACTCGAGCAAGATGGTTTGGGAAAAATTAAAAGTTAAGCGATTAAGAGGGAAGCGCAAAAAGTTGAGCAACAGGGTTTCCCAAGCAAAGACCTTACAGGACCTTTACTTAGCAAGGTTTTAAAAAGCTCCCCAATTTTGGAGAACAAAAATCTTAGTGGTTTTTCCTTCCGACAATGTATGGAAAAAAAAAATTTTTTCCCCAAAGCAATTCTTCTGATGGAAAAAGCCCTTTAAAACAATCGTGTCAACATGATGGAGATCCAAATACCCGGGGATCTCAATCAAATAAAAATGATGACCCAAAGCATGGGAGATCCGGATTTCCCCTATTCCTTTCTAACAAGGAAAAACTCTCAAAAGTTGCCAGAACGAAGGCTTTTTTTCCCTCCTTGCTACTGTACGTGCAGAGTCCCCAAAGAGATAAATTTAAGAGGGACCAGGAAGAGATTCTAAGTAGAGGGAACGACCCAAAGAAGCAAGGGAAAAGTTATCAGCAAAGAATGGGTTTTAGCAGCTTCAGAAGTAAACCCTACTTCTCTTTGTAAGTTTTTAGAGTTTAATGTGTAGGGGAAAAACCCGGCACTGGAAACTACTTAAAGAAGGGGAGAGCAAAGGGGATTCAAAGAAAGGAAGCAAAATCCCGGGATCGAGGTGAGCAAGCGGTTCCTTTTACAAACTTAGGGACGAAGAGTGCACATGATGCGGGGGCAGGTTTGAAGATGAGGAAGCTAGGTCCCTTCTGGCCCAAAGGGAAAAGGGGAAAGGAACCTCTTTAAAAATCCCTTTTTTCCCAGATAACAAAAAATTTACTTAAAAATGCATTAAAATTTTAAACTTAAATAAATTTTCCTAAATATTCCCTCTACCTTTTCTCGCACAAAACTTTTTTCTTTCTTTTCCCTCTTTACAACTTTCTCACTTTAAACCCCGTATCATAGCTTAATTATGCATCCCAATGAAGGCAGCCCGCTTCTTTTTAGTGTCCCCTTAAAAATAAAAATTCCCAGTAAATTCAATCCCAAAAATCTGGGATATGGAAATTTAAAAAAAGGATGAAATTTTTAACTCAAAATATGCCTCTTCGCTTCCTTTGTCTTGTTTTCGCTGAGGTTGTCAACGAGGAAAACGATCCCAAGTCTGTGACTTCTCTCGGGGCTTTTTAAGGAACGCAAATACTGCTCTCCCTTTATAGAGCGAGGGTTGGGGCATAAACTTCTTGGTTTCCTGAAACCCGCAAGTAAAGCACTTTAGTTATATTTACTTTCTACTGGGAAAATTCTATGTTATCGTGCTTTTGAAACCCAAAAATTCTTCAGGGAAAGGGGTTGTGTGTGAAAAACAGCTTCGTCAACATTTAAAAAATTCACGCTATCCCTCTAAAACCTGAGCAGTTAAAAATTTCAATTTAAAAAAATTTTTAAACTTAAAGGGAAAATTTTAAAAGGTTAAAATCGATTAAATTTTGTAGTTTTGCCATTTTTAACGATGATGTTTTCTACAGCCACGGAGAGATTTTTAGATAAAAGGGAAAATAATTTTGGGAAAATTTGGCCTACCCCAAAAAAAGTTTGGGGAAGGGGTTTGGGGAAAAAAATAATTGGGGCAAATCAAACTTTGAAACGAAAGGGAACAAATGAATCCCAACTTCTCCTGAAAATTTTAAAGGAGATGAATTGGCCCGCTGGAATCCCAAATTTTTTTCAAAAATTTTGCGGGGGAGTTTGATGTTTTGGGGATTACTCTAAAAGGGGTTTTTTTAACCTTAAAAATTAAAATGAAAAAGGAAGAATTTTAAATTGAAAACCTTTTATTAAAAAATTTTTGAAATTTTAAATTTCCGCTTTTGGAAATTGAATTAATAAATTTTAATTTTTAAAATTAAGTAAAAAATGCAATTTTTTTTTCAATTTTTTTTTTCTATTATTGGGGGTTTTGGGTTCTTTTTATTTTAATTTAATAAACAAATAATTTTTTTAACCCTTAAAATAAAAAGTTTAATTTCCCTTTTTTTTTTTTTTAAAAATGTTTCCCTTTTAACTAAATGCAAGACTCCGACGCAGTCTTGATTTCAGAGAAGTTATTCATTAAAACTACTGCTTTATTAATCTTATTCGTTAGAATCGTATGTACTTATATTTATTTCACAAAATAGGAATTTCTCGATAAACTATTCGTATTTTATTTGAATTTGTTCCTTTTTTTTTTAAATTTTCAATTTTTTCTTTAATTTTTAAATCCCTTTTTAAAAAAATTGATCCTTATCACAGATTTCAATTTTCATTTTTTCTACAAAAATTAAGTGCTTTTTTTTTTTTTGTCCTTCTCTGAGATTAATCAAAACCTCAAAAAAATTTTGAAAGACAGATTCTTAGACGTCCAGATTTAAAAGGACGATCCAAGCTTAGCACATCTTAGCCAGATTAGATAAAAAGTATTCATAAGAATCCTAAATTAATAAGCTTTAGATCATATAAATTTTGCAAAAGTTCTATATAATTTTAAAAATTAATTTAGGAAATTTTATTTTGAAATGATTTCTTTAAATAATTAAAATTATATTTTGATCAGTTATTAATTTATAATGAATTGTCCCTCCATATAATGCGCTAGAATTTTTTATAACACAACGATTGAAAGTGCTGGATATCACGAAATTCGCTTATAATTATATAGATCCTCTCTGCTTCATTACTGATATAAACCCTCCTTTTATAAGTGCTCTGCTGTTTCAAATAAATAAAATAATTCTTATAATATATTAGTTTTTAAGGTTTAAAATAATACTCTAATTATATGAATAGAGTTTTTAAATATCTGTTAGATTTATTTATTGTCTTACATTTTAATGTAAAATTGTACTTTAATCAAATTTTTTTAAATTGGAAATTATAATCTTCAACCTCCATAAACTTGCAAAAGTACGATAGGGGCTGGGCCTAGAGATCTTTGACCAAAAATTTTTTGCGGAGAAGTTCTTTATAAATTAATTCTTTGGATGGGGTTGATTAGGAATGGGTATTACTATGGATAAGGTGATACATCATACCTTAGAGTCAAAATGAAATTGAGATAGGATGATCATGTAGTTATTTTTGAGTAATTTCGCGTTTGACTCGCATGATTATAAGTATTATTGCTCAAATATGAAATGATTATCGTCGGTAGGTAAAAAAAACAGATTAATACAAAATAACCCTTATTTAAACATATCATTCCGCCCAGTAACGAATTATTATAGCTATGAGATTTAATTGGTAATTGTAATAGAAGACTGCGGCCCATCTTTGCCTATAATTAAAATTTATATTTTTGCGCTGATGCTTGTCCTTAGTCTGATAGAATTTAGGTGCCCTCTTGCGACCAATGAATTCTGTCATTAAGGTTGTTGAGTGCAATTCACTTTATGATATACTTTTAGGTATGATTCTTAATTGAGAATACCTCGATCTGCGATCAGATAAATCGTTAATTTATGAATTTTAAATAATTTGCAACTAATGAGATTCGAACTAGAAGTTAATTTAATCAAATCCACTCATGTTACTACCTGATCATCAAGTCCACACCCACCACCTAATAAAATATTTCATTTTAAATCTCTTACTCTCGACCACACTTTCGTATTCATCTTATAATAAAGAAATTTATTATATGCAACTTATTTTCACTTTCATATCATAATATTATGCTTTTTAGATGATATTTAGCAGCAATATAATATATAAATTCATTTGTAATTTCATTCATGAATTAAATGCTCTAAAAAATCCAACTTCATATATAAAAATATTAAAGTAAACTGCCAAAAAAACTTTTTTCAAATTAAATTTATGATCTTTATATTATTGAAAAATCTATATCAAAAATTTAAAAATGAAATTTTATTTAACAAGGATTAATTAATTAACTTTTAAATAAGAATTGGGGTTTGTTGTTACTAATCTGAAATGGAAAACTACCTTCTCAAAAAGTTAGAGCAATACAAGAAATTCAGCTCCTCCTTGACAGAGTCACGGTTTCCAAAATGCAAGTTGGATCCCTCACATTTCTTTGAGAGCAAAGGCTACGAGTTCCTGAGGAGCAAAGAAATCTGATTCAATCAACGAGTTTTTCAAGGATCAAGGAGAGTACAGGAGCATTTTTCCAAAGACACTTTCAAATTGGCACATTGTTCTAAAATCTGAACTCGTGGAGCGCAGGACTAAGGGGACAGTGTTTGCAGCTGCCTTCTTTATTGGGGAGCTGGTGAATGATCTAAATTTGCTACATCCTTCACATGGCAACGAGGGTAGGATTTCGGAGCCAGGGCTATGGCAAAGCGTTCCTGGAAGATGGGGTTTAGTATATGTAGCAGCAGGAAGTTTATAGCCTCGGAGCATGACACTTGTGACTGCATTAGGTAGAAATAAAGCGCTGCTGAGTACTTCTCTAAAAGGGGGTTCTCTGAGAATATCGAGCTTCGATACAGGGGCCTTGAATGGCAGGGAAAGAAGGTGATGTGACTTCGAATTGGTAAGACTTTCTAACAAGAATAATCGAAAATGGAAAGGCATAATCCAACCCAAGCATTGCTGTTTCAAGGGATGCAAATCGCTTAAACCTATTTCGGGACCACTGGAGCAGGCATGCGTCGGCGCATAAGAAAAAAGCTGCTTCCAAGGAGACTATTGTGTACAAGATATGTTATGGAGACTCGTACACGACATGCTCAGACAGTAAGTTCTGCCAAATGATTAAAGTTTGGCCCATTCATTAGTCCAAGAAAGTCTGAAATTTAAAAAATATTGGGTGCGAAATGGCGGGGTCGCATGGTGCGAATTGGCGGGGTAAAAATTCTATCTACCAAATTCCCAGCATTATTGCCTCATCCACCTAATTAAATACAGACATCTTCTTCCAGAGCTGAACTTATAGTAACTATAGACCTATAAAAAGGGCAGAGTCACCATGGAAAGCATAATCAATTGGAGTGTGAATTATGTCTCGCTACAAAAACATCAGAGAGCTTTGCAAAAGGATCTCATATTCAAATGTGCTAATAGTGCTGGAACTAATTGTTTGAAGTAAAGTGAGATTGATAGGCAGGAAGGGAACCAACTCAAGGTTGAGCAATGCAGATACTTTAAATATAAGCAAGGAAAGAGCTTGAGATCAAAAGTTATACCTGATTGTAATTGTCTTTAAATAATTAATTAAGCGTTAAAATTAATCAAATTAAGATTCAAACCCGATTACAGAAAAAATACATTTTTATTCATTTTAAATTTTTGTATTTATCCTGTTTTTCCCAAATTTTATCTATTTTAGAGAATTTGGGGATCCTTGAAAGAAATATTATTTTGCAAAAAATTTAATTGTATCGGAATTAAGATATAATTAAAATAAGTTCAATACCTTTATTATTATTTTAAGTAATCTAATGTAACACTTAACTCATAGATTTCTAAAGTTATATTTAAGAGACTAAGAATTTATTTCTTATTTTTGAGCACTCAATAAATGGAACCGATTCTAATATAAATATATAAATGTATATTTTTTTATTACAGCAATCTTTTCAATATAATCATGATAAATTAAGAAGTCATCTAATTCTCTCTTTCACATTTAAATATTTTATAATTAATAAGGTCAATCATTTTTTTTATTTTTTCAAGCTTATTTTTAAGATATTTATCTCTGTAAATAGCTTTTAAACATCATCATCTTAATTGGTTATCGATTAAAATTTGCTCCACTCTTTAAAAAAATAAAGTTAATTTTTTATAAGGCCACCATAAATATAAAATTTTCAGGATTCTATGTTCTATAAATCTATGCGCATTTCTTTAAAATAGATAATATGGGGAATAGGACCCTATAAATTTGAATTTGGATTTAAGAGTTGGTGTTTTTGGCAGATTTTATGCGAGATAGTGATTTTTCATAATTTCATAAAATATGAGAAAGGGGCCCCCCAAATTTAAATCAATCTTACCCATATATAAAAATATTAATGAAGTTAACTCCAGATTGTAAACTTTTATTCTCTAAATTTATTTCAATGATTTTTATTATGTTAAGCTAAGATCTAATAAAATTAGGCTTGGTAACTAATAGTGTGTCTTAGTTATATTCACTTATAGAAGACGTTAAAAATATCAGTGCTCTAAATTTATTTTAGCTTATTTTGCCTAAAATAAGCTATAAGAGAAGGATATGCTCAAATCTAAGATGAGGTTTAGTCTAAACAAATAGTAACCAAAATTTAGAAAAATACCTTGATAGTTATACTCCGGAGACATACAAAATAAAAATTCCAATTCGAATCAAGAACAGATCATATATATATCATAATAAATATCTCTAAGTGCAAGGAATATGTGATAGGAGATTTGATTCAGTCATTATGAGTTTTTACTTCAAATAAATGTGAATTGAAAAATAAATATATTCTTCAATAATAAAAATCCTTCCAATATTATATTTATCTCTCTAAGCTGATTAGGCCTTTAAACTTTTTATAAATTTTTAATTCAATTCTTTTGAGATTGTAATAAAATTTATTAATTATAATATACTTATTGCCAGAGTTAAAATTAATTTTACTAAATAAATACTATGCAAATATTTAATAGTTTTATTACTAAAATAGTACTGTTATATTTAGAGAAACTATTAACTCCCTTTTAATTTGAGTATTAGGCTTTGATATAATTTTTTATTGAGAAAATAAAAAAATATTTTGATTGGTTATTAGCCTTTAAATGGTGTTTAATATGAATTTATAATTTTTTATATTAAATAAATTTCCTGTTTGTAGAATATATTGTCTAAAGATTAGTATTTTGCATAGGAGCTTAGATATAGATAACTCCTCCAGTGATTGCACTATGATTTATGAAAGTAACATTATTGTTCAGAATTATAGTAAAACTCAAATATTTATAAGTAAAATCAATCAGATAAAGGGGATATATCTCAAATTTCTCAAATAATTATTTTATACAGCACGAATTTTAATAAATTACATCTTAACTTGCTTAATACTGGAGATCATATGTCAGAGATAAAAGTGTATATTAATTTAAGGAAGATGTTAGAAACAAGAGAAAACTCCTTATCTCGTTGCTGAGGCGAGTTTTAAAGATTTTTAAAGAAAATTTATTATATTTTTTATTTTTTAAAGGCAGTTGATAGGAGAAAAAGAAAAATGCCACAAATTGCACAACCTATTTATTTTTTACAAAAAATTGAATTTAATTAAATCACTATTTATAACGAGATAAATAAAACCTGGAATCTTTAGCTAATTATTTGTATCATTTAATTGATCTATTTATAATTTTATGGATAATATATAGGTTTAAAGGACTCATAAAAAATTAAAGTGTAGCCTTTTAAAGTAAAAATAATAACATTAAATTCGGTGGCAAACAATAAATTACGTAAATTTTTCAAGTATATGAAGCACAGACCAATAGTGACCAATTGATGACATTAAATCTGAAATAATCAACTCATTAATCTCGACACATGTGATTGGTAAGATTACATTATAATAAAATAATAATCAAGGATTATAAAATAATTGAGTGATAGGTGACACTTTTAACCACGTGAAGCAGAATATACCAGTGTCTTCGATATCCTCCACCTCAGTGATTTTAATCACGATCTATAGCTGTGACTGATTATTTTAAGCAGAAAATCATGAATTTCTGATTGGTAAATAGAATGTTGCTCTTATGCGGCTTTGTGGCTCACGATAATTCCCACACCCCTCGATTGAAACAATTACTTCAATATCTATGGATCCAGCAAATCTCCAAATTTAATTCCAAGAAACAAAGGCCCAAATGGGAGTCATAAATTTAAAGTAGATAATTTTATTTAGTATTTAGTTTTTTATTTTAATATTGTTTGTAATATAGATGGAAGGATAGGGTAAGTATAAAGGAGGGTAATAAAGTTTCAAGTCAAAGTTACTATATCTTATAATTTATTGAAAATTTGAATATTATAGTAATTAAATTAAAAATGATTAAATCAGCGCAATTAATGTGCTTATATATTAAATAAATTATATACGATTCTATTCTGCCTAAATTTTAATAATTTTATTACCATCAATCTTATTGTGGGAGTGCTCAGCTCAGATTTGTAGGCGAAAATTTTTCCCAGAGAACAGAGATTGGAAATTGAAAATACAGTGCGCATCAATATCTCGCTTAAAAATGATGGTAAGAAGATGATTATAGAAGATACTCTCATTAATTATGATTGGGTTTCTAGCATGTTACTGTTCAGGGTGTGTTTGAGTCATTGCAACTGACTCAAGTTTGAGCACCCTACTTATTATTTTAAGCAATCAGAATTTTAATTTATATTTCAACAATAAAAATTCTAAGATGGAAAAGTAGATATTGAAGGTCAAAGTGACTAAGAAGGCGAAGAGTTTGAAGATATTTTACAACATTAAAAAGTTCAAAAATTTATAAATTTAAGAAGAGAAATTAAATGGGTTTAAAAAAATTTTTTAACTAAAAACAGAGTCATAAGACTTCAAAGCAGTTCTGAAGTATACTATTTGAGAATACTATCTCAACAAAATAAAGACATCAAGAGTTTTAAGAACTCAATCTCTACGAGAAACATTTCAAGAGGTTAAAGCAATCGAGGCAGGCCTGGCTCATCTAGATTGAAAATTGCCTCTATAGATAGATTGCCTAGACAGTACATGAAAATATTTGTTATATAAAGATAACTTACTCTTCCTTGTTCTTTTATTGAGATAAACTTTGTGCTTACTTCTATAATCTATTTATATCTGCCATATTAAAAATTACACCTTAATCAAATTAAAAATTCACAATTTCTTGCTTTAATTTTAAAATATTAGAAATTTTATGGAATTTCATAATGCTTCCATTTGTATTTTAATTATAACGTTAATAAATGTTTTAATGCTCTAAAAATCTGATAAGACGATGAGATATAAAAATTAATAAAAGTGCTACATGTAAGGTGCAATAAGTAAAATAAGTTACAAAGACTTCAATGACAGCATAGAAGAATGGGCAGCATATGACTTACTCTTCAGTCAAAGACTGCTCATTTCATTTTTTTCCCAATATTAAATAAATCCCCTAAATTCTTGAGAATGCTAGCATCCTGAGTTACTGTATATTTAAGTATTGCTTCTATTTTGCTATCTTCGTACTTGCTGCTTGAAAATTATTCACGCTTCTCTGATTACCAATCTGAAGCGCCAACCCTGACAACCGCTCTATATCTCCTTTAAGATAAGAATGAAGTGAGAAGTCTAAGACTGAGGAGTAAGTCAGATGGATGAAAGTCTGTGGCGCCGGCTGCTCATGCTTCCATGCCGTCATTAGAGTTTTTATAGCTTAATTTACTTATAGCACTTTACACATCACACACACTTTTATTAATTTTAATATATCATTTTCCTTTCGGGTTTTTGCTTAAAATTTTTCCTTAAATTTTAAAATGTTTTAGGGTTTTAAAAAAAAAATTTTTTCCAAAAATTTTTTAAAATGAAAACATGAAACTGTGGATTTATGTTTTATTTAAGGTGTAATTTCAATTAGTTCCCTCATTTATGACCTAGAAAATAAATAAGAGAGCAATGGTTACCCATTTGATTCACTTTACAATTAAACTAGATCTCACCTCAGCCTTCCTTTTTTTAAATTTGAAAATTTTAAATTTTTAAATTTAATAAAAGGGAAGGGTTA
>JAJKFJ010020923.1:0-21755 GCA_027382625.1 Tetmemena sp. SeJ-2015
AAGGTTTTTTAATTTAATTAATTTTTGAGACACTAATATAAGATGAAAGAGAAGACCTCCAAGTTAAAAGTGACGCTGCGGACTGATAGATTCGATGACATTTACAACTCTCTAAAGACTACTTGAAACAAACTCTTGAAAGAAAAAAAAGAAACATCTTTTGAGTATTAGATTAAAGAACCTTATCACCGCAAACAGAATAAACTTAGAAGAAGACAAATCAGACTGATTGAAAACATTAGGAATCTAAAATCATGAAAGAAAAAAGTTATTCAAGATATAGAAAAATCTCAGGCTCAAAGCCAAACACTACAGGAGGCTTAAACTAAGTGTGACGGGTTAATTCGTCAAGATGGTGGAGACTTATTTAGATACGTTTCTGAGACAGATCAATAGTGGTTGGCATTTAAAAAACCCATTTAAATTATGAAAAAAAAATTTTTTAAAACTCTTATAAAAAATTAAATTGCGAATGAAAATTAATAAAATTAAATTATAGGGTGAGTGTATTATACCTACTTAGAAAAAAATTTTAAAATAAGTTTAAATCATGAGCATTAAATCCCAGCTCATGGAATTCTACCTCACAAATAATAAAGCGCAAAATTTTGAAATCATAAAGTGTAAAGTAAAGTAAAATTTGAGGAATATAATTAATAATCAAATTCGAAACCAGCACTTATTACAGTCTAGTTAAGAAACCGAAATTACTATCCTATGTAAAATCATGAAGTGAAATTATATTTTTTGGTTTCTAATAGCAATCACTGTAGGGAAACTAGCAAATGAGCCAAATCTTAAAAGAATAAAGATATATTTCTCATTAATTTATTTTGCTGTTTAATATAAATCACTCTCTTTCAGTGAGAGATTCAAGTAGCTGCAGAGATAGTTTTTTAGTGACACTTTGTAAGGTGACAGTACTTTTGCCTTGATAATTTAATCACTAGATAAATAGATTTACCTCGCAGTAAAGCTTAAAATATTCAATTTTATTGCATTTTGATAATGAACCATCAAAAAGCAAAAACTCACAAAGCATTATTTAATTAAATAAATATAAATTATTCAAATTTAATATATATTAATATAATTTAAGCTTAGTGATACAAGAGTTGGCTAGATTTTCTTTATGGGACTTGCTTGGTATTTGGAATGATATTGATAAATCAGACAATTATGTGGAATATTACTCTCCTAAGATTGAAATAATTAGTTATTTAAATGATGTCTTAGAATTTTATAAACTCCTGAGAAATTGGCTTACTATTTTTACCAAATAATTGAAATTATGGGATACTTACATCAGAGAAATGTTTTCTATGGGGATATGAAACCCCACAACTTACTCGTATTTAAAGACTAGTTAGTTAAGGTGGGTGACTTTGGAACTTCAATCAAAATGGATCCTCCATATATAAATTAAAGCAAGTCTAAATATGAAATTCTTGGCCTTACTCCAGATTACCAAACCGAATAGATGCATATTATTTTATAATATAGAATAGTTTTACGTTGACTATAAGAGTGGCAAGCTATAAACAAGAGATCAATTGATTTAAAATTAAAGATTATTCTTAAAGTTTTGTATTTGATAGAGGCTGATATTTACAGTTTAATTAGAACTCTCCAATATTGCATTTAATCAGCTAAAATATCATTTATTAGTTAATAAAATTTAAAGGATATAAAATCCCAATAAATTTTAAGTAATTAATAATGAAACCATATCAGACTGTTCGACTCAAGAGTCGAACAGTCTGAACAACTGAATTAAGTAGCTTTTTCATAAAATGTAATAAGTCTATTAATTTTAAGATTCATGGTAAAAAATAATATTGATTTATCTAGATAATTTTGATGCTAAATAGAAGTGAAAGTATTTTGTATAAATTTAAAGATTGCTTTATCATTATTCAGAGAAATCATCTCATAAGACAGATTCATTAAGAAAAAAAAGATCAGTAGAAACCTGCTAGTTAATTTATCATCCTGTGATCAGAATATCCTTCTTGAGTTTCAAGAAAGCATTAAACCATTATTTTTATTTTACATGACCTGAAATTGAGTGATTTCCCTCTCTAAGATTTTAGTTCAGAGAAGATAAATGAGCGAAGGAAATGAGATTTGCCTAACTGCTTATAAAAGATGAGCCCTAAAGTTCAACTTAATATTTTAAACTCCAATTATAAAACTAAACATTAGAATCAAACTTTCCATAAAATAGGGCTTTCTTGTGCGAGAGGATTTTCAATCAACTAAATCTTACAAAAAATATAAAGAATACGCTGACTTATATTTAGAAAGTGTTAAATCCATATTTAATAACTTATTTTTTTAATTGTTCTTTGAAGATAAGAGTATTATAGACTTACTGATTGCTTAATTCAAGAATGAGAGTAAGCACGATGCTATTCTTCATGTCGCCTACCTCTCATACTATTTCATTAATTTATATTTATCTCCTGCTATGGACAATTTCTAGAAACGCATTTGAGACCAATAGTTGATAAATTTAAAATGAAAATCAGATCTGAATAGAATATCTATATTATAAATTTAGAATTGATTTTCAAAATTAAGAAATAAATAATTAATTAGTTGGAGTGCGTTAAATACCCCCCGCCTGAATTAAATAGTTTGTAGTTTGAATTCCATCTATTAGATTATAACTGTGCCATTCAGTTGAGTAGTGCATTAGTACAATTAGGGCGTACTTTTAAAAATCCTTACACCTCAGTTGTACAGTTGCACTAGTGAACTACTCAGCCGATTCACTTTCGCATGCTTATTCAGGCGTACCCTTCAGTCCTCTACAGTCACTGCGGTTGTTCCCCATTGGTCTAGGTGGGTAGGAAAGGGGGGGTTAAACCCGGGGCAGGGCGAAGGTAGGTGTCCGGGGTGTCCCCCCTTTCCAGTGCGGAAAACCCCCCCGGGGGAGGGGGTTCGAACCCCCCCGGGACCTCCCCCAACCGGCCCTTACTGTTACTGTTGCTCTACTCATCCTTACTTATCCCTCTGTAAACTCCGGGTACCTTTACAACCGCCCTCTGGTCACCGGCGGGGGTTAACCCCCCCCCCCTGGGGGGGGTTTCCGCATGGGCCAAGGGGGGCACCCCGGACACCTACCTTTGCCCCGCCCCGGGGGAGACCCCCCCTATCCTAGCCCCTAGACCCAAAGGGGAACAACCGCAGTGACTGTAGAGGACTGAACGGTACGCCTGAATAAGCATGCGAAAGTGAATCGGCTGAGTAGTTCACTAGTTTTCAATTGACAACTGAGGGGTTGGGTTTTTAAAAGTTTTCGCCCCAAAATTTTACTAATGCATTTCTCAACTGAATGGCACAGTTATAATCTAATAGATGGAATTCAAACTACAAACTATTTAATTCAGGCGGGGGGTAATTTTAAAGCACTCCAACAATTAATTATTTATTTCTTAATTTTGAAAATCAATTCTAAAAATTTTTAATATTTTGGGAATTTTTTAAAAAATTTTCTATTATGAATTCTTTTTTTTATTGGCAAAAACAAAAATTTTTTTGAGGACTAAAAATTTTCAAAAATTTTCATAATTTTTTCCCCCTTTTTCCCCAAATTATTTTTTAAAAATTTTAAATTTTTCCCTTTAAAAGGGTTTTTAAAACCCCTTTTCTTCCAAATTTAAAGTAGTTTTTAAAAATAAAGAAATTTATTTTAATTTTTAAAAAATTTTAATTTAAAATTCATTTTTGATTAAAAGTCATTTCCAATTAAAAAAGAAATTTGTGAGCCCTTAAATTTTAGGGCTAAATAAAGGTTATAATGATTTTGATTAAAAACTTTTTTCTTTAAAATGATAATTGAAATCAAAAATTAAAATTTATTTTTAAAAAAATATAATAAAAATGGACATAATAACAATTAGGAATAAACTGGGGATTAAAGCTCACTATAGAAGCTAGAATGATTCCGATAGCAAGCCGAAGTAAGTAAACCTTTATTATTTGACAATATTTATAATGATTACATTTGAGTTCAGCTTATATTTAACTCTTGCTATAACGTTTTTATAGGCGAAACTTTAGACTTTAAAAATGACGATTTGCAGCCCAAGAGTCCTTGGAGAGCTTTATGATTACAGTGTCTGTATATTATTCATAATGACGTGACTGTATACTGAGGAAAAGTTATCTTCAAAGCAGAGATAAGGGTAAGTCTTCTAGAGATGTTATCGATTTATTTATTCAATAAATGTAGGGTTTGAATGGCAAGAAGGAGCAACAAAAACTATGAGAAATAGAAGAGCAAAATAATAAAAATTAAGCATACAATAAGACTCAGTGCGATGAAAATGTGCATTTAAAATAAGAGTCAGCGCGAATAATGCTTTAAATTTGTATTGATATGAATTATATTTACAAAATAACCTATTTGGATTTGACCTATATTAGAACTCCTTCTTTTCTGGCTGCAAGCTCAGAATTGTGGCTAAAATTGTGAATGATGAATGAGATGAAAGAATTTGGTAGCTGATTTAATGAAATATATTTAAGACTTGAAAAATAACCATTTTAACATTATGTTGCTGGCAAATATTTCTGGTTCGTAGACTAATCATCCTTGTTTATTTCTTTTTGCCTTGGAATCGATTAGCAGTGGAAGGACCTTGAATGATAGCTGATTGGGAATCTCTAGTTCACTTTTATTTTGCTTGATACTCTTTCCTTTCGTGCGATGGGACACACCAAATAAATATCGATTTAGAACGAATCTCGTTTGTTTTATTCTAGTAATTATTTGATATTAATTCCTCTCAAATTTCATAGGATCTTATAATTATAAGTCGTGGGTTTAAGACCTTTATGAGGATTATGACTTTAAGTAAATGATTTTAGATATTATGCCAGCCATCATAAAACAAAAATACATTATTTTTATAGATTTAATCAAGAGCTTTTAAACATTAAAGGGCGAAAATCTTTTGCATACTAAAGAGTTTCACCTAATTTTAGAAAAATAGAGAAGAGTAGATTATGAGAATGAAATTACAAATTATAATTATTACCTACTAAATGAGGCTCTTACTATTGAACGCTAGATATTTACTTAAATCAAAGTGTGGATGCTAACTGGAGAAAAACCCTTACTGCTACTCTCAAATCAATTGTTCAGCGTTAGGCTCATGTTAACTGTCCTCGACAAGGCTAGGTCAGGGTGCTGCCACTCGCTCTGAGGCGAGGAGGAGGCCTCCATCACTGCTCGAGCCTTCCCTCCAGTAGACGTGGTCTACCTGCACTAGCTCTAGTTTTGAGTGCTGAGGAGCGACCAGCTGCAAGAAACAACTGTACTAGGCTCTCTGCTTTTGTGCTGCGGAGTTCAAATTAGCTCATCACAATGATTCTCATGACAAGCTGGCCGCCACCTTTAGTTTGTAATAATTATTTTTTCAAAAAGTAAACTCAATCAACTTAAATATATATTTGTAAAGTTTTCATTAAGGTTATTTTTCGATAAATGGCTAATTCTGGATCATAAGAAATTTTCTGCTAAATATAATATTTTTAAACTTATTTTTATGTGGAATTTTTTTTAAAAAAAAATTTGGAAAAAAATTTAAAACTAAAAGATAATTTTTTTAAAAAATAATTAAAAAGTTTCCAAATTTCAAAATTTTGAAATTTTAAAAATAAAATGTAAATTTTTAATACTTTACATTAATTGTTTTTTAAGGGAAAAAAATTTATCAGCCAATTTTTGGAATTTTTATTGCCTTATTTTTTAAAAAGGGAAAAAATTAAAATTTTTTTAAAAAGGAAAAAATTTAAAAAGTAAAAAAAATTTTTTTATTCAATATTTTAAATAAAAGACAATCGAGAACATTGGCGGATATTATGCAACTAGTGATAAATATAATCAATTTACTTATTTATAATTATTAAAATTATGATTTTGAAAAAGTTCCTGAATATGCACATTACCAAATTAAATTTTACAAAATGGAAGAAAGTGAGGATGTCAGAAACCTTATCAGAGCATACAATAAAACAATTAAAATAATTATTTTTACAAATTATAGAACTACATTTCCTTAGATTAATTATGTTTTATTTACTTTTGTAATTGGACAAAGCTTACGAAATTATTGAAGGAACTAATTTAGACTCTGCTTTCATCAAGAATGATTTCCACCTTAATATAGATGAAAATCCAATATAAAATAATTAATTAGTTTTAGAATGAAAATGAATTCATGATCGTGGATTGGTTTAACTTAGAAATGCATACTGATTAAGTCCTCAATCTTCTATTCAAATTATTATCTGTTCAGCCACGATTTTAATCTACTAGCTTGGAAACCACTTTTTTCTGTAAGAAGCCAAGAATTTAGTCTTTTACTGAACCCATAGAGATGTATCTTCAAATCCATCTAAAAGTGGGATCTTGTTTGTGAACGTTCCCTTTAATTGTTGGAATTAAGAAAATATGTAAAATTACCTTTTTTTTAATTTTTTTTCTAGCAATACTTCACCGAAAAGGAGCTCTTACAGTACTAAGTTTTAATTTATAAGAAAAAAGGATTTTCCTCCTTCGTTCAGGCTTTACTAAAGCAAACTTAAATAAATTTGGAAAATCGGGGCTGAACTTATTTTACACTTTAAATAAAGAGCCAAATTAAATGTCAACCTCAATAACTACATCTACTTCAACTACAACTACTCATCTACGATCACAAGATCAACTCCTAGAACTTGAAGGTGAAAACCAAGGAGGAGAGCGTCTCGGACAAGAAAGATATCCATCCTGATCAACATAGACTTGCTGGCAATCTCAAAGAGCTATTAAAGTATTTTTAAATTTTCTAACTTTTTAACAACATCCAAAACAAGATCTGCAACAAGAGCAAACAGAATCCTCAGCACATTATAACATACAAAAGGAATCTAATATCTCCCTTAGCCCGCATCTACACAAAGCGCAGATACTAAAACTAAAAGCTAGACTAAGACTATATTCAATGACTATCTTACACTAAGCTGGTGGGAACTCGCTCCATCATTAAATTTAAAAGCAGAATGTCTTTAAACTATCTATAATTTAAATAATCATATTTAAGGGAATTAAAGGCCCCCAGCATGAATAAGATAGGCTCATAGGGATATTAAACACCTGGCACCCCTGCCACCTCACAATCTGAGCAAAGGCCCTCGGCTTCTGCAGACCATCCAAAAGAAACCTGATCTAAAAAGTAGGAGAAAAATATTCAGATAGCATCCGCCCGGATGCAAGACGCTGCTCCGCAGCGTCTTGCATGAGTGGGAGACCACTCACATTTGATTATCTCTCCAGTGAGCTGCAACGACCACCTTCCCCAGGGCTTAAGCTGCCATTATCCCTTGCCTCTTTTAAGCTCTCACTCACCAGCCAACGGAATACTAAAAAATAAAAAGGCCCCTTTAGGGAAAAAGGCGGGCCGGTTTCCAAGTGCCGGTCGTGGGGCGTCCTGAATTTTATTTTTTTCTAATTTAATACTTAAACTATAATTTAATATATAGCCCCCTTTTTCTCAAAAATTTTAATTTTTTGACCCCATATCATTAAATCATTTTAATTTATAATGTTTTTTTACCTAAAGAAATTTTTTATAAAATTTTAAAATTTAAAGGGAAAAAAAATAAATAATTTAATTTGGGGTCCGTTAAAAAACCTCCCGGGCCAAATTAAATAGTTTTTTTTTTGGAATTATATCTATTAGATTATAAATGCCTAAAAATAGATGAGTACATTTGCACAATTAAGGCGTAACTGGTTTTAAAAGAACACTCTAGTTGTGCAAATGTGCTAAAGTGCTAACTGCCAACTTACCAGAGATGCGTATCCAGGCGTACCGTCCAGTCATCTACAGCCGCTCCGGTTGTTGCCCATTGGTCTAAGTGGCTAGGATAGGGCGAGACTCCCCGGGTCAGGGCGAAGGTAGGTGTCCGGGGTATACCCCATGGTCAGGCGGAGTACTCCCAAGAAGGAGGGGGTTCGAATCCACCAGTGACCAGGGACGGTATGTGTGTGAGAGCCTAAGTTAGAGAGGACTTGGTAAGGATAAGTAGATTAACAATAAGGAAGGTAGGTTGGGGTGGGTCACTGGTGGATTCGAACCCCCTCCTTCTTGGGAGTACTCCGCCTGACCATGGGGTATACCCCGGACACCTACCTTCGCCCTGACCCGGGGAGTCTCGCCCTATCCTAGCCACTTAGACCAATGGGCAACAACCGGAGCGGCTGTAGATGACTGGACGGTACGCCTGGATACGCATCTCTGGTAAGTTGGCAGTTAGCACTTTAGCACATTTGCACAACTAGAGTGTTCTTTTAAAACCAGTTACGCCTTAATTGTGCAAATGTACTCATCTATTTTTAGGCATTTATAATCTAATAGATATAATTCCAAATAAAAACTATTTAATTTAGGCGGAGGTATTTAACGGACTCCAACTAATTATTTATTTATTCCTTAATTTAAAATTTATAAAAACATCTCTGCTAGTATAATTATAAATTAAAATGGGCGAAATTAGTGACAGTTGAAGTTTTTCCAATTAAAATATTCCCAACGCGAAATTTAAATAAAAAAGTTTTTAATTATCAATCTCAAATATATTTGCCTTAAATTACAAATCATCATAAATAAAAGCTAGATGGTCATAATGGATTAGTTATAGTGAGCAAGTTGTAAGTGCAGTTTCCTCCTTCAAACATAACTTGCCATTAGTGGAATGGGAAACACCTTTACTTTCCAATCTGAAACCTCCATCTCTCACTCCAAGTCTACACTCACGAAGTAATTGACAGTTTTGGAATTTTAATTTTGGGACTTAAAAAAAATATTTCATTATTCGATTGAGCATAAATTTTTAAAGCATTTTTCCCTTGCATCTTATGTGTGTGAGTGCTCAGTTCATATTTTTAAGCTACATAGGTTTAAGTGAAAATGAATATAGTAAAGAGGAGGAATAAGAATAATATTTCTTGTTACAGAGAAGTGCTATGAAATTGATAAAGTGGAAAGTCATTTGTACTCCCTCCTGAATTAAAAAACCTAGCAGCCACTTTTCAGGACTTGAAACTTGGAAGTTGATTCTGGGATATTCTAAAGAAGAATGGTAGCTTGCCCAAGAATCTCAATGAACAGCAAAGGATCCAAATCAAATCATCCAAAGGATCTTGGAATAAGAAGGCGGTTAATATAATAGATTAAACCATTTCTAGTTCAAATTAATTAAAAGAAAGTAGATAACATATTTGGAATAATTTTTGAATGATTAATGAACAAACTGCAATCGAAGGTGTTTGAGCTATTTTATCTGTCATGAGTTATAACTCTGAATTTATTATTTTAAACCTTCACCAATTTTAATCAAATTTTTTTAAAAATTTGTTTTTGTTTAAAAAATAAAATTGGATTTAATTAATAAAATTTTAAAAAAAATTAAAAATTTAAAATTTTTTAAAACTGATTCCAAAAAATAAAGGGTTTAAAAAAGCAAAATTAAATTTAATTTTTTTTTTGAATTACTTGATAAAGATAAAAGACTTCAAAAAAGCAAATGAGCAAGCAACAGGATGGCTAAAGCGATACCAAGGACTAAGTGGAGATTCAGATCCTATAACTTTGACTTTCTTTGGTTTGGTAGGAGAATCTCATAATTAATTATTAATTATAATTAATAAATTTTAATATTAATGCAGATCATGAAATTGATGATAGAATAAAATTAAATCTTATTTATTAGAGCTTTTTTTTTCAAATTATCCTAAACTTTTTCGGTATTGGGCCCTCATTTTGGATATTAATTTTTACTAAATTTCGTAGGGAAATTTGTTTAAAAAGGGGGGGAAAAAAGTGGGCCCCTTTTTTAAAACATTTAAAAATATGAAGGATTATTAAATTAGAGAGTGAATAATACCTTCGTTACTCATTTATGTTAAGAAGAATGCAAAATTATGAATTATTTGCTTTTAAAAATTTGTTGGGAGGGTCTTTCATCGTCACCCACATTTTTTTAAATGAAAATATGAAAAAACACTTTTCCCAAACCTATAAATTTACCCCAAACCCTCCCTTTTTTCCCAAAAAAAAACCTTATTTTTCCGGGTTTTTAAATAAATTTAAAACCCTTAATTTTTAAAAAAGAGGACAAAAAAAAATTAATTTTTAATAAATTATTTTTTAAAATTTAAATTAAATTTTAAAAAAATGGAATTAAATTTTTAAATTTTTTAAATTAAAAAAGTTTTAAAATGTTGGCCGTTAAATCTAGAGATGACTTGTCCAATATGGGGGTTTTTCGATAGTCTTTTAAAAAATTAAAAAGATGAGTTTTTTTCTTCCACCAAATTCGATAGGAGGGGACCAGTGAAGAGGTATTGGGTTGGGCTTTTACTCCCGAACCAAGAAATTAAAACCCAAAATTAAAAAAATTTTGATTGAGGTTTAACCCCCTTTTACAGAAACCTTTCCCCACGAAGAAGTTGCCCAAAGGGTCAAAGTTGCTTTTTAAAATTTTTAAAAGCCCTTTAATTTGAATGGTAAAAAATTCTAACCCAAAAATTTTCACCCCTTTTCCCCCCAACCCCCGGCCCCCCAAAATTTTAAAAAAATTTTTTTTAATTTAAATTTTTTAATTTAATTTTTCTTTTTTAATTTAAAATTTCCCCCCCCCCAGGCCCATAATAAAAACAAAAATTTTTATTTTTAATCTTTAATTTTTAAAAAAAGATATAAAAAACTTTTCAAAAAAAGATTTATTTTTAAAATTTCCCAAAAAAAAAATTTTTTTAAATAGTTTTTAAGGGGAAATTAAAAAATACTTTTTTTATGAAATAAATTTTTAAAAAGAAATATAAAAATAATATTTCCCTAAATTTTTTCATCCCTTTAAAAAGAAACATAAAATTTAATAAAAATTTTTTTATTTTGGGCATTTTTTAATTTTTTATTATTTTAATGAGAGCTATTAAGAAAGAAGAGGATTCGAAGACAATGATGTTTTTATTAAGATATCAATAAATTAATTGTTCACTTAATATCTTATTCTAAAAAAGCATCGACATTTTCTAATTATATTTCCATTCCATTACAATTAAAATTTTGAAATATTGATTTTCTTTGAAGTAGTTTTTCGTATTTTGCTGAGAAAGAGTGGGTGCGAGGAAGGGCCCCCAATTGTTGATAAAACTGAAGATCTGGTGCGAATCACATTTCTAAGAGAATCATGCTTACTAAATTAAATTATAATAAATATCTCTGATCTTCATTGGTGAGGAAGGATTAGAATTGGGAATTAAGTATTTAAGCAAATACTCAAAGCTTAGTTTGGCCTGCTTTTGCCGATTTATGAACTTGATGGAAAAGATAGACAGGAAGGATGCGATAAAAGCCAATTTACCTCCTACTATGCGCACTAAGAGATACCATTTAATTTAAGAATTTAAATTATAGAGTTTATCTTCCAGTCATTTGAAAGACATCTTCAATCTAGTTCAAATTTAAATACCTATTTTTTATTTATTCATATAGTATTTTTCTGGGAGTACGATTAACAAAATGCTATTCTAGGACTATATTTTTTGCATAACTATAGGTGGGTTGGGTTAAATATTAATTTTTAATTTAAAACAATGGGAGTTTCACAGATAATTTTTTAATATAAAATGATATTCTATTAAAGAAATATAAATTTTATTCTTTAATTTTAATAAAGCTAAAGAAGATATAAAATAAAGAAAAGATAAAATCATTTTATTTAAATATTAAAGATATGTACTTAACTTTTGATTCTTATTAGATCTTCATGAGTAATTTATTTGCAAAATTAATTTAATTTTAAGAGGTTCTTGAACTCTGCGAATTATAAATTATTTTTATATTTTCATAATGAAGATTGTGGATGAGAATTTCCTTATTAAATTTGAGAAACAAGAAACTTTCGTCGTCAAAGACGAACGAGAGATTATTGATTTTAATACAAGAAATGATTTCTTCCATACAGCTTTGGGTAACATTATTTATATTAGATAAAAAATAAAAAATATTAATTTAAAAAAATAAAATAGATCAATTGTATGTGGAATAAAGAAAGCCTAGTCTTAAACAAGTCTATATTATCGAGGAAGGCAACTTCAAGAAGTTCTTAGGGCAAACCGTAGTTGCTTCGCTCAAAAGAGTATTATGAAATTTAATAGCTCTTTTTGTAAAAATAATAATAAAAAGACTTTGCATTAGGTCAAAACCTAACAGTATCCACACTTACTATGAGTAAGATAGGAATAGGTGATTAAAGAAATACCTTTTCAAATAAAGAGTAATTTAAATTAACCATTTAGCATATCTCATTTTAATAAGATGATATTAAATTAAAATGGGTTTTCAAAGAGGTGAACGAAAACAACACCTGTGCTACCTTGAGATGAGATTGATACTATCACTATAATAGATACTAAAATTATTGAATAAAGATAGGCAAAGCTATGTGTAAGATACCATTTTAAATTATTTTTAAACTTAGATTAAGATTGGAATCAAAATTTATTCGCAAAAATGACATTATCTAAAACGAATAGAGCAAATAAATGTGACCAAAAGAATGCGTTACCTGTCCCTTGAATTCACTATTCAAATAGTCTACATGAAATTAAGAGATTGTTTTAGTAAATTCTTGGCAGCTAGCATCTTCTACTCTAGCATTTGTATTAGAAAAAGAATTTCTTCTATAAATTATTCCTATCCCTCCCATAATACCTAAACTTTTTTCCCCATTTTATTATTGTGTCTTGTTTAATAAATATTGAAGTTGAAGGAGACTCAGATTATGTCATTATTATTCGAACTTAAAAATTTTTCTTGATAACATTAAAGGGGATATATTTTCTCTATCAATATAGTAGGAATTTAATTAAAATCGATGATCGTTTTAAAATAATAAATGGAGAGTTGCAACTTCGCGTCAGATGAAATTACAGATTCACCTCCTGATCTGCAGCTTGTTCAAAAAAAAATTAAATTAAACCAATATTTTCCCCCCCCATAAAATTGAGGAAAACAACTAAATATTTTTATAAAACTTTTTCCTCGGGATCCCCCAAAAAAAATTTCAAGGAAAAAAAGTTCTTAAAATTTTAGGAAATAATATTAATTATTTTTAAAATCGAACAATTCAATCCAAAAGATTTTTTCTTTTTTAAAAATCTTTTTAATTCTCTTTTTTTATTAAATTCTCAGCTAATAAATCATTTAAAAATATTGGATAAGAAGAAAACGAAGTTAAAGATAAAGTATAGTTGAGAATTAAATTAAAATCTGTGATTGATTAAGATAATTAAGAGGAATTGGAACTTCATGCAGTTAAAATTGCTCAAACATCCCCCAGATCTGCAGGTTTTTCGATATCCTATAAAAAATAATTAACATGAGTGTCTGCTCTAATCATATCAACAGCACTTCTTAGCAGCGAGATATGATGTGCAGTTTCTTAATTTTGAAATACCGCGCTATCTTCAACTTGTGTCACTTATAACTCCGAGCTGAGCACTCTCACACACAAGTTTTAAGTATAAAAAGTTTTTAGAATTTTATTTTTTAAAGGTAAAAATTAATTATAAATAAGATGTTCAACTGTCACTGATTTATTCCATTTTAATTTAATATCTACTTTAATTATCTTTTTAATTAAATTCTCAGCTATAATAAGGTGAAGACCGGGGATGAGATAGAGTTGCAAAATTCAAATAAGAAGTTTGGAAAACATTATGCAGGAATTGTAAAATGATATTTCATTTTCTAAAAAGAAGTGGTCGCATTATTTTTATCATATCAAATGTGAAGTGATGCAATTTACTCATTAATAAAGCTTAAAATAAGTTTAAGCCTACTCCTCATTTATTAATTTATGGTTGAGGTCTCAAGAAATTTAGTGGCTTGCTAATAACTATACTTAAGATAATTAAAAATATTTAATTTAAAATATTATTGAGCACATGTTGTTTCAAAAATGATGAAGTGAATTACTTTCTAATTATTGGCAATTTGAAATCTTTTTATATATATTTCAGTTAAATTATATTTTCTTATTAAAAATATAAATGTTTTTATAATTTATTAATGATGCAAATAAATTTCTAGCCAATGAAGGCATTTACAACAAAACTCAAAGTGGTAAAGAAAAAGATTTTAATAAGAATACTCTCAGAAATATCAGTACTACATCTAAAGAAGTTGGATACTTCTAAGACATCATCCAGGTTTCACACTCTAAATTAGAGTGAAAATTTCCTGCAATATAATTTTAAGGCTTGAGGGAAGGCAAAGTTCTTACGCCATCAGAATTGTGCCTGAGACAAAGTCCGGAGTTTGGTTACTAGCAACTTAATCCTTAGAGCCCATCCTCGAGTAAGTGCGGATTAGCTCATGACGTCACTATTAAGATTTTTTCGCACAATATTATAAAATAAAAATGTCTTATCCTACTAAATAATTTCATTGTATGGTCGAGCGTGTAGCTCACACTCTCAGTTAGGGCGGGATAGAGTCTGGCTTTTTCTAATTAAGTTATTGACAATTAATTTTGAATATCGTCACTAATGTAATATACTTAAGAATTTAATACGTGATAGAAGGTCACAGTAACTTGAATAAAGAGAGATCTGATGTTTAAAAAGAGATTAGTATATATATTCAGTTTTAATATAAAGACATTTAATTTTTAATGGAGGGGAAGGGTGAAATATGAATGAATTCTACTATACTACCTTTTGAAAGCACTTTGTGTTTTCTTCTTCTGTATCAATTTCGCTTTCGGCTACTTTGTGTTGTGATTGTATCAACAATCCTAACTTTATTATATCAAGGGCAAGGAGGATGATTATTTCTTGAAATTGCATTGATAGTGTCAAAAGTGTTCAATTATTCCATTTATTTCAAAACCTCATCACTTCTAGCCTGTGAAGTTTAGTTTTTTTGTGTTGTTAGTCTGCCTCTTTGTCTTGGATCTTAGCCTTCACATTCTCGATGGTGTCAAAGTAGTCTCTCATTTTAAGAATCTAGTTGCTGTTATTATTGATTCAGCTGAAAGAGCTGTTGAGTTCCACATTTAAATTAAGAGATTAATCAATTAAAAAACGTCATATATATTCATTCAACCCAACAAGGACTCTAAATCCAATGTATTTATAAGAAAAATGATCGACGATTCTGTATTAACTTCTCTAGTATAATTCATCTCAATTCAATATTTTCTGGTTCTGACATTACCCTTTCGGCTTTTGATTTTGTGAAGATCCACAAAATCTAAAACTGTAAGAAAAAATTAATAAGAGAAGAAAATTTCTTTTAACTATCTTTCAAAAATTTAAACTCAAAGAAGTTAGTAACTATAATTTAGTTAAGATCGCAATAAATTTGAAGTTTGGTTAAAATAATAAGTATTTGTTCGGAAGTTATGGCAATTGAGATTGCTAGAATACCTCTGATTTACAGCTTGTCGGATAGCAATTAAATAACAATACCAGTATCAATTTAAATATCTTAATTACGATACTCTATGGAAAAATTAAGAGGCCAGTCACCTAAATAACAAAAGTTAAACTCCGAAGTTGAGTATATCAAAAAAAAGTTTAAAGAATGTAATGTTCATTATTTTTTGGGATATTAATTTTATTAAAATGAGATTTTCGAATGATAAATTTTTTTACTTCATTCATTTAAATACCTTTTCGTTTATCCAATTTATTATTAGCGATTAAATAAAATTATTTTATTGATTAATTATAAGGATTGTGGATTAAATCCGAATTAAGAACAAATCAGTCGGGCATAAATAATTACTTTTGCATAACTTTACTAGCATCTGAGTACATGAGTTAAGATAATGACTTCAAGGAATAAGTAGTGATACCCTAACTAGAGAGGCAAAAATAAAGATTCCTGATGCCTCAAACATCTGAAACTTTTGGCTTTAATCTGCTTCGAAAATACCACAACATGGAATTGGTGAAATAATAAGGAAGAAATATATTCAAGGCGAATCAACATTTTTGAGTATCCTGCTTATTCACATCTTTAAGAAACATTAAATAGAAAAATACTAATGCTCATTACCGAATGCAATTTCTCACGAGAATAAAAGCAAAAATCCAATATAGTTCCCTTCGATTTCCACTCCTTCGTTCCATTTGTAATTCTAATCATGCTTGCTCCAAGAGGTCCCTGGATTACAACGGCATTTCTGTTCTAACCTGGGGAGTAGTTGTATTGTTCTCTCACGGTTTCGGAGCTACTCATAATTCACTCACTCTGGATTAAAACTCTCTACCTTATTTAAAGCTGGATATCAAGTCTTTAAAGGAGTTTCCGCTCATTAGACACATAGTACTGTTATGACGAATCTCAACCTCTATTTCCAATCCAATTTTTGTGCAAAAGGAGATTACAAACTTAATCTTTTTAACTTAAATTACGATAAATAAATATTAGAATCGGATATTAAAGTAATCAAAATAATAATATTAAGAAAATAGAATTGCAATTGCAAAATTTTTTTAAATAAATTTCAAAATAAAAACACTCAAGCCTTTTTAGTGTCTGTTACTGAAGAGAGGCCTTCTTTCAAGTGTTGCTTATTATAGGGTGGCAGTTTGAATAAAAAAAAATTTTTTTTTTTATGATTTATTTTAAAATATTTGTATTTTAAAAATTGAGAACCCATTTGGCAAATTTAAAATAGGAAAAAACCCATTTTGAAGGGTAAAGTAAAATTTTGAGGGTTTTTAAAACCCTTTAAATTTTTTAAATACCCAATCGGAGCTTCTTTGCTTAATAATTTTTAATTTTGGGTTTGTTCCCATTTTTAAAAATTTTGAGTTTTACTACATCAGAATGGAGTTTTCTTAAACTAATGTTTTTACCTAATTTTTAATGTCAAACTTTTACTCATTCATTTCTAATTTATAAACATTTTCAAAAACTTTTCTAGAACTCAGATACTATATAAATACGATAGATGAGTGTCTCAATTTATAAACTCATATTCTCACCAATATAATCAATCAATCATAATTATATTCAAACTGCCACCAATATAATAAGCAACACTTAGAAAGAAGGCCTCTCTTCAGTAACAGACACTTAAAAAGGCTTGAGTAGTTTTCATTTTGAATTTGATTTAAAACAATTTTGCAATTGCAATTCTATTTTCTTAATATTATAAATTTAAATTGCTTTTAATTAAAAAATTTGTAATAAGTTGAAATATTTTATAAAATAATTTTGATTAAAATAATTAAAACAATCAAAATTATATTAAAATTTAATAGACTTTTTAAAACATCTGTTAGGAAATCACTTTAATTAAATAAAGATCGGAAATGAGAAAATGAAAATTATTTTTTAAAAAAAAATATTTTATTTTGAGTTAGTTTGATAAAGAATAAAAAATAAAACTAACTCAAATTTGTAATTATTTAAATATAATGATTCATCTAAATCTTCTAATTTTAAATGGGCTTTTCTATCGATACCCCTTATTGATAAATTTTTAAACATAAAATAAGACTTAATAATTTAAATTAAAATTCAAATATAATTAATTAATTAATTAAATTAAAACAGGAAAAATGTAATGAATGATTCTTAGAGATACTTTTAAATTTTAAGGTTACTAATGAGTAAAAAATTTATAAATTTAATTTCCAGGATTTTATTTATACTCTTAAATTATATTTGTAACACAGAGAGACTTTCTCAGGAAGGCAGATAATTTTCGACTGCTAAAATCAATACATTAGGTTAACTGCTAAAGACGAAATAGGTCTATCAATATATGATAAATTTTAAAACACTTCAAAGTTTAATTTGGTTTTTCACTCTCTCTAATTTAATTTTAGTTTCTAAAAATACTAGGTGATCCTTCTAAAATTTTAATGGTATTATAAAAAATAGGTGGAAAAGCAATTTTAAGAATCTTTTGAAAGCCTGTAGGGAAATATATAAGATAATTCAAAGGTACTGACGAAGAGAAAGAGAGACCATATCATTTCATCCCATAAGTCTTCTTGATTCATTAGAGCTAAATTTGTTAGAAAGGAAACCTTGGCAAGAGAAAAACGTGGCTTGATATTTTTAGGTTGCTTACTTTGGAAAATTTTCTTAGATGCTATAGCATTCGTGTATAAATTAGATGATGATTTATATTAGCAGCAGAACAATTGGGTGTACGGGACATCTACAATGCCAATTAGGGACTTTAATTTTTTCCCCAAGAGATTCATTTATCTGGATCATTCTAGCTACCTCTTATGAAAACTTTTTCCAGGATAATTATCTTAAGACTGATAATAGCAAACTATTTGTTTATTTTAGTGAATAGTAGGTTATAATATTTATCCTTCCTAATATTTTATTAAAAAATAATCAAGTTCCTATAAGGAAATACTTAATCTATTGTAATAATAAAAATATTAGATGTGTGTAATGAATTTTCTACCCAAAATAAATGAGAGAATAAATTAAAAAAATATAATTTCAATAAGTAGTATTTTACATAGTTCGAAAAGAACTAATTATTAAGAAATTACACAAATATAAAAATGACCTTAGACTTAAAAATTTAAACCTATTTAAGGAAAACCAAACTAGATGAAATTCTAGCTGAAGCATTTGAAAGTCTTGTAATGAATAAGCCTAAAAATGAAATAGAATATCTCTCTTCATTTTATTCATTCACTTTATATTTAATTAATTTGAAAATCATAAATTTTATTAATTATCCTTTTATTCTATAAAGGTTATAAAAATTAAATCTTATATTAAAATAATTCTCTAATATAGCAAATTTAAATTTTTGTAGACAAGAGCCCATTTATATGAAATTCCACGAGAAGATTCAAGATCTCTCTAAATCTATAAGTTTTAATATATAAATTTATAAAATTAATCACTTAAGAAGATGATTAATTGTAACCGAAGGAAACCAAAAATATGTTTGACCTCTCGTAAATAAAAAATAACACAGGTCTAAATAAAGTTGAATTTTAGAATTTAAAATAATTTCCAATGAAATTAATTATACATCCAAATTCGTTATTCTTTTGGTAATTTCTCTAAATTAACTTACCTTTTCGCTTGGCTATTCTAATCAATTTTTGAATCTGCTTTTCCTCAACTCTATTTTTTCCCTACATTGAATGTTTGCCTACTCATTTCTTCTTAAAAAAATCTTTCTGATATGATGGAAAAATTCTCATTCTTCTCTTAGCGAATTTATAGCAATTTATAGCTGTTTTAAGAAAAGTAAAAAAATTCTTAAATTTAGACCTCTAACTCAAATTTACTAACCTCTTTATCAATTATTTAAATTGAAATGTAGAGAATATTATTCGTTTTTATTCCATTATAATCACTTCATCTGCATAATTATACTCACAAATCTAAAGGAGTAAGAAAATTTAATATAAAGATTCTCAATAATCAGAAATAATAAAAAATCAAGTTCATTCAGAGAATAATTTAAAATATATTCAATGAGCAACTCTATTATCTCAAATAGAAAATGCTATCTAGTACTCATTCAAACTTTAAGCGAACTAACCGAATGTCAAGTATATGTTTTAATTTTTATTTTTTAATAAAAACCCAATAATCAACTTTATTAGTCCCAAAAATATATCAAATATACTTGGTACCAATAGCGAATAATAATTAAATTTCCAAATCGACAGACTTTTCTTAGAAGAGCATCAAGCAACAATTACCCTCTAAAATCTTAAATAAGCAGTCCCGATTGAACAGACAAATTATAATGAAAAGTAAATTTATTTATTCTGTTAAATACAGATAAATACAAAGAGTCATGACATTTAGGAAACAGAAGAAGAGGAAGATAAGGAGGATGAAGAATGTCAGCCAACTATAGTCTAAGCCAGCGGCCCTTTGAAGGCTGAAAAATATGTAACCTCCGTTAGTAATGCAATTACGAAACAGCAAACTAAAACTTCGACTACGGCTGACTTATCAGCCATATATAATAAAATATATCATAAATATTAAATATAATTTTTATAAAATCCTTAGCAGTTAAGAGTGAAATACGAAATACTCTAAGACTTTACAAAAATTCTTATATTTATATACTTTTCAGGAATCATTCTCTTAGAGGTGGTAAATTTATTCAAAAATGACTATACATCTCTTGGGCAATAGGATGTCATGATATAAAGAGCTATAGAAAGCTAAGTTATCTTAAAAATAAAAGAAACAAAGGATTTTTAAGAAGGAGATGATATTATCCGTCCAGCCCCAATTTTTCAGTACTGGCTAAGAAGTCAGCTTGTCCAGTAAGTAGCCACTGTTTTTCGTCTTTAACTGAACTTTAGAGAAGTGGCTTAAAATTCATCCATTATTGGCAAGCTTAGATCCATAAATTTCCCTACAATTGTGGGATTTAATAAAGTAAAATACCTTTTTTTACATTTTTCTAGAAATCCCCGGCCGACAAGGAGCACGTACAGTACCAAGTTTTAACCCAGATGGAAAGCTCTTCGTCCTCGTTCATCCAGGCCTTACAGAAGGAAACTCAAAAGTTGAAAAATCGGGGCTGAGCGGATAATATCACGCTTGCATATCTTGATTCTTACTTAAAAAGACACTCTAAGAATTATCAAAACATAATAGGTACTGATGAATTAATATAATTTAATCTTAAATGAGTTAGGTAGAGGAGGAGAATCAGTGGTTTACAGATTATAGCACCTAGGAAAGGATGAAGTTGTCATATTCTGTAAATTTTTACATATTATAAATAATCTTTAGTTTTATTTATCATAAAGAAACCTGTTGTCTAGCGTCTTAATATTGCTAAAAATTCAATAAATTCACTTTAGAATTTAAGTGGCTTCTTAAAGATAATGAGAGAAACTTAATTTTTGAAACTTCTAAAGATATAATAATTAAGGGAATTAAAGGGCCCCCGCGGCATAAATAAGATAAGTCGTGACGTCAATGATATTGCTGTGACGCACTTATCTGACGCACACACCTACCAGCCGAATAGGGATATTAAACAGGTGCCACCCACTTCACATTCTGAGCAGAAGCCCACGGCTTCACCATCCAAAAAAACCTTAAAGGAGAAAAAATCCGGTAGCTTCGGACCGAGAGCAAGTCGCTGCTCCGTATAGTCTGGCTTCGCTCTCTAGCTGCATGACTGAGTGTTTGCTCATAGATCTCGTCCCTCCACGCCTAACAGGATTAGGATGTGAGTGGGAACCACTCACCTTTGATTATCTCTCCAGTGAGCAGCTCAACCACCTTCCCAAGGGCTTCGGCTGCCATATTCCCTTGCCTCTTTTAAGCACTCACCCACCAGCCAATGGATTACCAAACCAGAAAGCCTTCAGGGAAAGGGCGACCGGCGTCTAATCAAAACCCCAAAACCCCATAATATGATAAGAAAGTGAAAATAATTGTGTAAATTAATTTCTTTATTAAAAACTTATAATCATGCTAAATTTAACCCTAAACAGGCATCTAAAGTCTTCTAGGAAGTGACCTTGACGTCTGTCTCATATTCTCTGAATTTATACCTTTAAGGGGCTTCCTCTATCTCAGATAACTGAGTGTTAGGTTTCATAGGTTGCTTGATTTGTTACTTTGTTTTACTAACTTTTTCAAAGGTTCTGATACCTTGTCTACTTACAATGTCTGTTGCGAAAAATATTGATCATCTTC
>JAJKFJ010020924.1:0-23705 GCA_027382625.1 Tetmemena sp. SeJ-2015
TACTTCACTTGCTATATGATCTCTATATATCATCATGCTGCATCTATATCCCTTGATGTTAATCGTATATATGATATAATATATAGAATGGAAAACTTTGCGGAAGCATTTTCTCATCGATATCGTATGATGATTGAGTGCAGTGTGCAATATGCGCCAGAAAACGCTCTTCAATACGAGCCATTGATCGCACTAGTGGCATAGCGCCATATAACAAAAAAGGTACTTTTATTGAAAAATGCGATGAGTATCCGAAAGTTGTAACTCAACAAATATCACCTGCAGCAAAGGAATTCACTATATGCATCTATCAGAGGAGTGCTCATCTTCGCGAATTGTATGTATACATGTATTCTGAAATGATGCCACTTACGTTTTAGATGATCCATCATGTTTGCAGAAAGTTTGTGATGAGAAAGTGCGCATATACGGAGAGTGAGAAAGAAGATCGCTCCATTGCTATAGCTATATTAAGTTTATAATCAATAATCATACTTATTATAATTAATCAAATTGATTATTGGCTAATTATATAGCATTGGAGCGATCTTCTTTCTCACTCTCCGTATATGCGCACTTTCTCATCACAAACTTTCTGCAAACATGATGGATCATCTAAAACGTAAGTGGCATCATTTCAGAATACATGTATACATACAATTCGCGAAGATGAGCACTCCTCTGATAGATGCATATAGTGAATTCCTTTGCTGCAGGTGATATTTGTTGAGTTACAACTTTCGGATACTCATCGCATTTTTCAATAAAAGTACCTTTTTTGTTATATGGCGCTATGCCACTAGTGCGATCAATGGCTCGTATTGAAGAGCGTTTTCTGGCGCATATTGCACACTGCACTCAATCATCATACGATATCGATGAGAAAATGCTTCCGCAAAGTTTTCCATTCTATATATTATATCATATATACGATTAACATCAAGGGATATAGATGCAGCATGAAAATTGAAAAAAGAAAATATTCCCCTAATTTGGGGGCATGTGCTATAAAAAAGGGCGAAATAAAACGATGAGCAATCAAAGACCCCTCAGAGGATCTTGCGCACTCATACGAAAGAGCAACAGAATACGTCATCCCAAGTTTTAGATTATCAAATGATTTTTATCAAAAGATAAGATAGCTAGCTAATTAAAGAGTTAATAAATTATGAGTATAAATTTTTCCTGAAATTTTTAAAAATCTTTTTGGCTTAAATTTAATTTTTTCCCAAAATTGAATATAATATATTTTGAAAAAAACAATAAAGAGCAAAAAAATTTTTTAGAAATTTATTCAAAAAAAACTCTCAAAATAATTATTTTCAAGGAAAATACAACTAAAAATTCATATTAAATAATATTTTCAAAATTTATCATTTTTAAGCAATTTAAATAATTATTTTGAGATTATTACGAGTAGTTGATTGTCAATTGCAATAAAATAGATTAATTAAAGTCTTTTCAGATTAAGTAAATTTAGTTTTAAATTATAATTTTGTTAATTTTACTGTTATATTAATCTGAATTTAGTAATGGATATTTTCACCTTACCCGTCTTTATCTTTATGCGGGACCTATCACAAATTCGGCTTCCTTATTCAACACCGATGTATCTTTTTCCCTCTGCTGATTAAATATTTTTGTAATTGATTTATTGTTTAAACTCTTAATGTTCAGCTCATGATGTGAGTTTTAATTTTTGCGTTAATTTTTTTAAATAATGAATTTGTGAGATTCTAACCATAGGATGTATATTCGAATCCCAAGTTGATGATAAGGACTCTTCAAGTCCCTTACTTCAATAACGCAAATAAAATTTGATTAATAATTAAAAGTAATTTTAATTTGAAATAGTATTGCATTTGATTATGCGCTTGATTTGTAAAAGAATGAAATGTGGATGCTGAAATGATATTTTCTTAAAATTTAATACTAAGCAGAATGGTGAAATAATTATTTAAATTTGTAATAGTTGAAAAGCAAATAATTTTTCTACCATTTTAATTAAATTCTACTTTTCAATAGATTTTAAGCTATAAAATGACGGTGGGCTTTCGCGGTGACGTGGCACAACTGATCAAGGAATTACGCCTGTGAATTACTTTAAATCGATTAAGTATTATATGCCCGTTAGGGATGCTTAATTCCTAATAAATTAAATCTTAAGCTATAAAGTTATCTAAAAGGGTTTATTTTCCCAAAATAAAAAATAAAAGCGTTTTTTTTTTAAAATAAAAATTGAAAAAAAATAAAAAAATTAAAAATATATTTTATTTTTAATTAAAAAGTTTCATTAAAAAATAAAGAAAATCAATTTAAAAATTTAAAAAAAAATATAAAGTAAAAATGTTTTTTTAATTTAATGAATTTTTAAAACAAAAAGAATTAAAAACATAAAAAAAATTTTTTTATTTTATTAAACCTCAGAATAAGTAATTCAACTTAATTTAAGGTTGGTGGCTTTATAGATGCTTTTAATTATTTGTGATGTCCCTAATTTAAGTAATTTAAATATTTTAATGTTAAAGTACAGCACAATTAAGGTATAATTGATAGAGATTTGAAGCCAATCAACTTAACTGCCACTGATTCACCTCCTATTTATTCTTACTTCCCTCTATTTTATATTTAATTCCTCACTATAATTAAAATATTTAAATTTTTTGCTGCGTATTTTATCTAAGTTGATTGACAAGTTAAAAGCCTGTAGAATTATTATTTTTTAACAAAAAATTATTATAATTATTTTAAATTATTTAAAATTCAACTTAAATTTATTATCTAAAACTTTTTTAATTTATCAACTAAAAATCGATATCGGAGAAATAAATTTATTTATAATCTCTAGTCTGTATAAATAAGATGTATTTAATTAAACATATCTTAAAATGATAAAACATTTTTATTAATAATATTATAATTATTTTAATCACTGGGCTTGTAAGAATCACTTTATCTCATACATGCTTTGTCTTATCCTCAACATTCTTTTAGTAATATGAGCAGTAAAAAGGCGAATGTTAAGTAATATCATCAATTTTATATTATATAATTACATTATATCTAAGAGAAAAAAATATTACGGTTTTTAATTGAATTGTGGTTTATATTTTTATTTTTAATATAGGTCAAATTCGAATAGTTTATTGCTGGTCAAAAAAATGTACAAATACAATGACGAAAAAGAGCAAGAATCTTAATTATTATAAATTTACATCATTTTCAAACTATGTAATTTTGAAAAAGTTTGTTTTAAAATAAGCGCAGATTTATTTAACTGCATTAGGAAGGAATTGGTTGCTTGCAAAGGATTCATCTGATTGTATATAGTCTTTAAGATTATTAAAACTCTTATCCTATTTGTTGAAATGTGTGCGCATTATACAATGATTCCTCACCTTCATCGAATTGAATCATTGTTACCGAATTAGATATCAAGGCTCTGAATTTAAAAATTGGGAATGTATCACTTAGTATGATTGCTATGTTGTGAGTAGTGTTCTTTGAGGTGCCATTAAGCTTTCAATTTAATTATTGTATGAATTAAGTAAACTCTGGCTTTTAATTAAGAGTGATTGTATTTAAACATTTTATTACCAGCAATCAACTATTCGTATTTTTGACCTATTATAAGAGAGAATTTTTTTTGTGCAAATATGATATTTTTTCAAATGCAATTTAAGTACAATTTCAACACAACGACGTGTATTTATCATATACATAGCTCAGTGCAATATATGTTTTTCAAAGTTTCCTTTATTTTTATGGTTTCTTTGCATTATTTGACTCTATCTAAAAACTCCATTGAGCCTTTAAACTTTAGTTTTTTCTGTCTATCGATTTTATGTATCCTTGCTCCAAGTTATTAAACCCTAATCCATAAATTTAATTAATAATTAAATGGAATGGTTTACCTTTTCAGATATTATTTCTTCCAATTAATAAGCAGCAAAGGTTTTGCGTATAATTCTTAGAATGAGCATTTAGGCTTCACTTATTAAGCTAGTCTTTATCTCATTTTCTTTTCTAATTAAAAATATACAATTATTAATAAGTTTAAAGCACTAATAGATGAAAATGAATTTAAAAAGTTAAATCGTCTATTTTTTATTGGATTCCTATCTATATTAAAGACATTATTTATAAAGCAATTATATCCTGTTCGAATTACTCTTACTACCATTCTTGTATTTTATTTGATTAAATTATTTTACAAATTATTAGTGATTGAAAAATTGTAATAATTATTTATTTTTACTTTTAAGTCATAATAAATTTCAGTAAATTTTTTTATTTAATTAATAAGATTTATTAAATAAACATATAATCTATAAGACTTTAACTTCTTTAATTTGAGAGAAATAAATAAAATGTGAGATTAAGAGAAATCATTTTTATTTAAATATGAAAAGTTAAAAATTTATAACTAAAATATTAAAGAGCTAAGCAAAGCATAATTAAGAATACATGAGTTACTATCATTTACATAATTAACACAAGTTCAGACATTTTAAACATTCAATCAAAAGTTACATTTTTAGGGAAAAAAATTAAAATTTAACTCCTTTATTATATTAATAAATGCTTAGTAGCTTTAATGCTTCAGTGAACTATTTATTCTCTAAAATAAATGATAGTATATAGTATCGGTGATAATTATCTTTATCTCTTCATTCTATCTTCGAACTTTTGGTAATTTTGTTAAAATATAATTTAATTATAGCTGAGAATTTAATAAAAAAGAGAACTAAATTAGTTATTAAATTAAAATGCAATAAAATCGTTTATGTTTAAGTGTACCCAAATTGAACAATTTAAATACCATTCGATTCAGCATGAAATTTGAAGAATTTTCCATACTTGCTAGTTATGAGTTGGAAGGCTCAGTACAGAGTTAAAATCGACATAAGTTTTAATAAAAATGAAATGGAAGAAGATGAAGAGCGTGTTCATAATATCTCGACGGTGAGAGATGCTGAGCTGATGATTAAAAAAGAAACACATATTATCTTTTTATAGGCTATCGAACAAGATGCAGATCAGGGAGTAAATCAGCCATTTCAACTGACACGAAGTTGCAACTCTCCATTTATCGTATTTATCAATCACCGATTTTAATTTTATTTCTACTATGATGCTCTATAAAAAAATTATTCACTCACGTATCTCTTTAAAATTTTCTTCCTAGCTTTATTACCTTTATATTTTAAAGTCAATATATTTTCTTCAATATTTATAGATTGAGGTTTTGAAGTTTGCATAAATAAAAAAAAATATTCTTTCTTGCTTATCTCTAAGTTAAAAGCCAACTTATCTCTATAATTTTTACTACACTCTCTATATTTATAATAAATGTGTTTTCCTAAGATTCTATTATATTTGAATAAATTAATTAAATTTAGGTTCAACACTTTTAATACTTGATTATATATATTATATTATTATAATTCTCGAAATGAGGTTATGTTAATTTAAAATCATTAATAGAGAGAAAGATAGCGAAATAATCTTATTTTTAAAATATTAAATATTAATATTTAACAGAACAAGCAAAATAAGTTAGATCAGATATTATTTAATTAAGATATATGAATTGAGGAAGTACTTACTATGTTTATATAAATATATCTGAGAATTTAAAGTCTTTGCTCATCTAATTAAAGATCATATAATATCTTAAATATAATGAAGTGGATTCACAAATCAATTAATTTTTCTACCATCATAATTCATTTTGGTATTATCATTCAAATTAAAATTTAAAGCTAAAGTTAGATGTTAAATTATATCGAAATCAATTATAAAATGATAATAAGGGAAGAAAACTTATATATAATTCATCACCCTCTGAGATATATAAAATATATTTGCTGCATATAATATTCCTTATTCATATAAAATTTATTATTATAAATAAATGAGATTCTTGAGGCGCCTAATCTTTTCGAAAAAAGTCCAGAAATTATAGAAGCAGTGCATCTTTTTGGCCAGGAGAATGAACATCAACTGCATTCCCTGCAAAAGCAAAAGTGAATGCCACTAAATCAAGGAAGTAAATTACTACTACTAGGAACAACCAGCTCATGCAGTAGTCACTTGGATAAAAGAAATTGAAAAACAGAACCACAAAAGTCATTATTACAACACCATAATTGAAAATTCAAACATTAAATCATTTTATGCATAAAATATTAGGTAAAAAGAATAGCAGACGAAATATCCTAGAGCATATCTCCATCCCATCTACTTATCCACCTCCCTAAATACCTTGTTAACTTTCTTAGTTCTTATTCCTTCTACTTATTATCTTAGGCTATGTGGCATTCTCAGAATAAGAGCAACAGGAAAACCAATAATCCAAGGAATCATAAGAGTGATGATTGCAGCACCTGCCATTGTAAACATTTGCTCTTGAATTATGTTGGTGAGCATGTCTATGTATCCAAAGATAAAAGCGACTGATGTTATTATGAGATGCAAAGAGATGTATAGATATAGTAAAACCAGTCTCGCATGTCTAGGAGCTATCTTTAATTTGATTATGAATTTTTATCTTGCTTGTAGTAGCCATCAAACTCATCCACAGAGTAGTTTTCAAAGCATCGTAAAAAAATCTCATTTTTCTCTCACTAGTCTACTCGTATTTTCCAAGGTTCTTCTTATAAATTCTTTCTAGTCTCTAGCTAAGATCCCCCACTTTGCCAAACACTTTTCTCCTTGCTCTTTTTATTAAAATTTTCTGCTCCTCTGGATTCATTTAGTCAAAAGATCTAAATTCTATCTCTTTAGCTTCAGTTTCGAGATTTTCTACCATCACTAAAGGCTACCCTTCCATTAAATAAAAATCAAAAATAATTATGATCCAATTAAAATACACTTATATAGACAATAAAGATTCATAAATTGAATTCCAACTTAAAGCTGTCCTTTTTTGCACTATAGAAATTAAGTTAATAAAACGTTAATTATACGTGATCTTTGCTTTTCTTCTGGATTTTATGGATTTGCCAGTCTTTAGTGCAGCTTCCTCAGGAACTGTTGTGCTGAGCTACTTTTTAGCCTGCTTCAAATATAAAAATATTAAATTTTTGATTAAACCCTTTTGCATTTTTTGTCTTTTCATTGTTTTAACAGTTTACAATTCTCTTATGAATGTCATATTAAATTGCACTTTGTCGTTTTTCAACTCAGCCAAATCATCCCTATTCTAATAAATAAGTTATATCTGAGACTTGGTCATGTCGTATCTTCTCTTGTGGTCCCTCCCTAATCAATAGTTAAAGACCAATCAATGTTTACCTGTGTAATATATAAGACTCGAAACATACATGCCCCAGAACATTATCACCACATAGAGGCCTGGCTTAAAAAGGAAGCTTGACAGCTTAGGTTAAATATTAAAAGCTATTCAATTAAATAATGTTGCTTGTGCTGCAGCAGCTCTTGGAGATTTTTAATATATTCGTCCATGGGAACTTGCAACTCCTCCTTCGTTATTTCTCCAGGATCATCCGCTGCGACTTAAAAAATATAAGTGTAGTTGTTGTTGGGTGAAGTCACAACTTACTGAGAATTTGTTGGGGGAGTCACAAATAAATTATCAAAGTAAAGTAAAGTAAAAGTAAAGTAAAATTTTAGGAATATAATTAATAATCAATTTCAAAAAATCAGCACTTTCGTACTGTTTAGAGAAATCAGTTATTATCCTATGTAAGCTTCTTTAGTTATTATAGTTTGTAGGGATATTTAAGACTCAGTGGGCAACCACTTGCTTCAAAAATTTCCTACTTATTCTGGGATCTGTCTCCTTGTCTGTTCTGCTTCCAGCTTTTCCCAATAAATTATCAAATGTTGGTGCTACTGCGGTTAAGTGACTGCAGCCACACTTTATGTGGGTGTTGTCTAAACCAAGGGAAATGCAGCCACTGTTTGACCAATTGCCCTTCGCTTTATCAAAATACATGCTTCATGTTACTGTATTCAAAATCTGCTGTCGCTTCAGGTTTTAAACGGATTTATAAACTTAGAAATAATTGACTACCTTTATTAAAGTTCATTTTTGGGTTTAAGGACTGAGAGAGTTTATGTGCTCATGAATCAGACACATTTTGATTACTTGTAAGGGAAATAGAACTCAATGAGATTCTGTAATCCTGATATAGAACCCTTTTTAAATAGGTAAGGTGTTATAAATAGAAGCCTAAAAGACATTGGTTGCAATATTTGTAAGTTAAAGTAAAAAGGAGAAAAGGCGTACTCTTTAAACTCCAAAATATAGTAGTTCTCCATGGAAGAGTGAATTTTAGAAAATTTTAGGGTTTTTTGAAAAGGTTTTTTCCTTCCTCTAGTGTGTTAGAAGCTGAAAGAGTGATGGGGAAAATTTGAGTGAGTATTTGCTGTTTGAAAGAAATCACGGAGATAAATTTTTTGGGAAAGTTCCTAAAAAAAATATTGTCTAAAAGTGCATTGCTCTTCTCTGTCGAAAAATCAAAAGCGTCTTGCTTGTTTTCTTGAAGGTGAGAAGTTTAGGTGTTTCCCCCCCCAACTTTTTAAGTTCATTATTCCGAATTGCATCTTATTCAAAATACTAAAGAAGGTTGGAGAAAATTTAGAGATAGGAATTTAAAGTCGGTGTCAGATTAAGAGCCACTCCAGAGATTCATTCTCTCATCAAGAAAGATATTATGATTCAAAGGGTATGTCAGTGAGTTCTCCTTATAAGTGGTGACCATCCCATGAACTCAAACTCTACTCGTTTTCAACAGGGACTAGTAAGTAGTTGAGAGAACCAAAACTTTTTTTTGGATGAGTTTAATTAGAGTGTTGTTGTCAAACGTACAGTTCTAACCTCCATAGTCTCCCTGGCAGTTGCAGTAGTACTTCTTCGTGTAGGAAATGTAAGAACAGCCACCCTGATTGTAATAAAATATGTTGCAGAGGTCCCTAGTGCACTGTGAAGGACTTATTTTAGGGTCGAACATCATGGGATCAGCTGAAGGAATAATAAAATGCTTCCTAAGTTCTATGTGATCAACTTTAGTTATTGGATTTAAAGGAGAATGGAGTTTTCTTCTGTGTACATTAGAGGATCAAGTAAACATAATAAGTAGATTAAGGTCGTTTGAGGCAGAGCTGCTTGACTTTTTCTCAAGATTAATTTGCGTTTGGCCTAACTTGAAAAACCCATGACGTTCGTCACTTTGCATTTTATCTTCACAGTTAAAAATAATTATCACTATTTGAGTTGTATACTTGTCATAGGTGGCCAGAAAAGTGTAGTTAAGAGTTGAAGGAGTCTTCTCATCGCTGTCCATGGGGATGTAGTTCTAACCGCCATCCATTTAAATAATTGAGAAGAAGAACTCCTTAAAAAATTAACTTAATTTTCCAATTAAAATTTTTCTTAATTTCTTTTTAAAAATAAAGAAAAATGAAATTAAAAGTGTTTTTTATCAGAGTAATATCGATGTCTACTTGATCAACCCAGTTGAGTTGTCTAAATTAATTTATATAACTGACTTAAATTAATTGTCTGAACTAGAACTTAGTAATGGTGGCTATTCCAATGAGAGGAGTGACTGCGCACTTTCCATTCCTGGGAGGTGAGCCGAAGTAGATGATGTGAGTCAGGTCACTAAATATATTTTGACTTTTAAGAAATTTATAGGTAGTAAAATAAGTTTATAGAGGCTCTTGTAGTACTTGGTGTTGCCTTGGACGTAGAAGGTGATTGAGTAATAGTTGTAGGCTTAAAATATTATAAACTTGCAAAACGTTGTTATCCAAATGGACTTTTGTGATGTCTGTATTGTAGTAAGTCTTGTACACGTCCTTTGAAATGTCCACATTCCCATTCACTTGATAATTAATTATTGATAAATCTTCCAACCGTATGTATACGTGTTGCTTGGTCACCGTTTAGCATTCAACCAATTCTTATTCAAATAAAAAGTAATAATGAGGATACTCAATTGTGAAACCTGTCAGCAAATCTACGAAAGTAAAAACCACTTTCCTGTATAAATAATCCTCAATAAAATAAATTGGTTACCATAGAGGAAAATGCTTTAGTTTGCAGGTGAAATATAATCAACCGTTGGATTCAATAGACAAATTTGTTTTTCATAGTTGCCATACATCCCTAATGGGCAGTTTGAAACACACCCGTGCCCTGGTATTCTCTGAAATTACCTGGATTAAAAATAGATTGCACTTTGAGCAAAAGTTGTCTTAGCTAAATATTTTTTAAGTTGGGATTTCCTGAGCAAGATTTGCAAGTAGAGTTTTACAAAATTAGCAAAGGCCTGTTTCAGGATCTTAGAAATAGCCCTCAGTGCACTCTTCTATGATCTCACAAGTGAAGTTTACTTGCACTAATTTGTAAGGGTCGCTGCATTCTACACAGTCCTAAGCTTAAAATTCTTTCAATTGAAGTTGAAGTGTCTTAGTAATAGGGAGCAGGACACGAAGCCAAACAACTGGTGTTCAGCAAATAATAAGTCGCCGCACAAGCTGAGTGCATTTTATAAGTGCAAACCTAGCAAGCTGTGTGGCAAGGATAGCATTTTAGAGATGAAGCATAGTACTTGGCAGGGCAAGAAGTAACACAAGCTAAATTATAATTTTAGCTCTACCATTTAAGAGAGCTGGACTTTTGCAGGTGTTTAATAAATGCGCTTGAAACACACATCATGCATTTTGAGTCACAAGGAGAGCAGGTTCTAGTAGCTGTATTGTGATAGTATCCAAGTATTTAATAAGTTTATTTTTTTTCAATTTTTCCATTTTACAATTAAGGATCCTTTAAATTATAGCTTATAATGCTAGATGATTATACTAATTATAATATGACTTTTATAAATAGCAATATTGGGCAAGTAGTAACACAAGATTAGTTGAAGAGAAAAGTGTTGCTGTTGCAAGCAGTGCAAGTATAGTTGTTACCTATACAAGCAGTGCAATCAGGCTGGCATTTCATGCATACTCCTGATGTGCTATCAGCGAAATATCCAGCGGTGCAAGTAGTTCCACAAGTATATGTGTTTGCGTTTAAGAAGTAACCACTGGTGCACTTGTTGCAAGTTCCAGCTATGTCGCATGCAGCGCAGTTACTTGGACAAGCCATGCAAGTGCCAGTTTATAAATTTTATTCCTAAATAAAAAATTAAACTTAATAAATGTTAAAAACTGAACTCTTTGACATAGCCTACAAAACATTTTAATTGCTTCGGATCGATGGTACTTCCAATCGTTATTTCAGAGGGAGTGTCAATGCTTGCTGCAATTTAAATTTTGTTTGAGCCTATAGAAAATTGAATCCCGTCCAAGAAGCATTTGAATTCAACCTTTGCCTCATTAATTGTCCAAGCAAAATGCTGCCAAGTATTCGAGGAAATTGTTATAGTCACTTTAAAATATAAAAATTTTAATTTAAAGGTCGTTATCTTTAACATTTTATTTATTAATTTAAGGATATTTAATAATTGACTATAACCCAGCTTCTTAAATATCCTAAATAAGAGCAAGTAGAGTTGCAAGCCGAGCAAAGGCTCATAATCTGAATATAAGAAAAGTCCTGAGCGGAAGGACCTCTGCAGTTTTTGCAGAGACTATTACAAGAATTACAAACGTAGATTATTTTTAGTACCCAACATTCTGATCGAATTTGACAAACTGCCCCTCATTGCAAATCTTTTAGTAGACTTCTTTAAACTCCACTGAACTTTGCAAAGTCATTGCTGGAACTTTAGTTGAAGGATCGAACTAAGGTCCATTAAGAGAGCTATCTTTGAACTTAGTCACAGTTCCATCATTAACTTCATTAAGTTTCCAGTAGGCGAAAAGTTAACTAGCGGCCTAAGTGACATCATAATTCATGCCATACATAATTTGGAAGGGAGTTCTCACTACATTCCAAAACCTGAACTCTTTAAATCTTTTTGAAATTCTACAAAGTTCACCTCAGTTTGCTTATAGGAGTATGCAATTATCGTGGGAGAGTTTGAGCTAGATTAAATTGTTAATCCAGCATCTTTAGTTTCACAATAAACCAAGCCACAAGATATATACTATAAAATAGTTACAAATGCAAAAGCCACCCTTGTAAGATATCTGAACTGAGCTTTGAGACGCTGTCTTCTTTAATTTATAGGGTGAGAGTCCTAAGATAACACCTAAGTTAGGACTCGCAGCAGAATCCGCTCTAAACCAGACTTCAAATATCGTGAATAAATTTTCAACAGTGGTTTTATTAATGTCAGTAGAGGGAGTCAATTAATTGGTGTTGAAGGGAAGAATCAGAGCTTTGGTTGAGTCAGATCTAAAGAAGTACTCCGCAGAGCAGTTTCCAGGAATGGTGGGGAACCCAGTCTTGCAATTGACGCAGTTGTTCTTGTTGGTGCATTGGTTGCAGAAGAATTTGCACTGACTACACGTTGAAGTTGAACATAAACAAGCTGTACAGTCCGTGTGGAGCGAAGATGTGCAAACTGAAATGCTCATGGATAGCAAACTCCGTTTGATGAATTAGTTAGTGCGAATTTGCAGGTGGGGCAATCAGTTGCGCTTATAAGTTAGGCAAGTGCCAGAAGTGGAGTTAAAGTAATCTCCGCTTTAGCATGTGTAAGGATTGCAAGTTCCTTTTGAAGATCGCAAGTAATTCCTCATGCAACTATAGCAATAAGTGGAGCTCGCGCAAGACTTGCAGCCTATAGGGCAAGACCTGCAAATTCTGTAGCCATCAGGATCTAGAAACATATTGGCTGGGCATCCTGAATCAGCAGAAACGCATGAGTTCGATCCATCCTCCAAGAATAGATACCCAGACACACAATACTTGCAACTTGTAGATGAAATAAACTTATTTTAAAATCAATTAAAGATTATTTGTTATTAGGTTTAATTTACTATCTAACATTTAAAAAATAAATATTATAGTTATGAAAAATAAGTATAAAATAGAATTTCCTATTTATTAATATAAAATATTGAACAATATTAGTTTTAATATCTCAAATTTAAATAATTACTCTACAATATTAAATTCATCATGAAACTCTTAGAATACCATATCTTAGTATTTTTTGTATGATATCAGCCAGAAAAGAGTTAAAGCGAAAAAGATTTAATGAGTATGATATTTAAATATGGTAGAGTGCGCAAATAATATCTTATTGGAAAACTATGTTTAGATGATTTGAAGAAGAAACTTTTATAAAATTTTAGATTAGTTATCTAGCAAGATATAGATAGGGAAGTAAATTTGTGGTATGAACTGACGAGAGTGCAACTATTATTTTATAATATTAATCCAGCATATATTTTAATTAAGTTTTATACTATATTTATGATGAACTACATGACTAGCAAGGGCTTATGCATGGAACGCACAAAAATGTGGTCGGGCTGAAATACTCTTCAAAAAAGGATATTCTTTTAATTTCCTATTAAAATAAAAGCTTATTTTTTAGACTAATTTCTTAGCAAAAAAAATTATATTCTATATTTTCTTTACAAAAATTAATCTTAAAACAGATATTTTAATTATATAAGAATAAAATAGTAAATATTGATAAAATTTTAATTTATTGTAATTTGAAATTAAATTTTAAGCTCTCCTCTCGGGCAATCTTATAGATATTTATTCTTTAAACAATAAATGAGGTAATATATTAATCTATTAAGATTTCTTCATAATAAAACTAACCTTATAGATGAGTCAAAAATTGAAATAATTTATATAATTATATACTTGCTTATCGTTCTAGATTAAAGATTAATTATTTACTTTATGCTTATTGATTTAAAAATTAAGCTTTAACTATGAAACAAAATTCTCTTTTAAAGAAAAATAATTATTTTTTATGGCTCGATTTCAACAACTTAAAAATTATGCTTAATATTTGAATTAAGGAGTGGGATTAAGAGATAGAGACATCTAAAACTCTCGTATTTAAATTTCTAATTAAAGGGAAATTAAAATATTGGAACGTAAATATTTATTTTTCTTAATACTATCTTGTAAAAATTTTTGTATTCAATTAATAATTAAATACTATATAAATATTCTTTTTAAAAATTATTATATATTTTTTTAAAAAAAGAATATTGATTTGAATTTAATTAAAACTGACAATTTTAGTACTATTAGTTAGAGCAATAAAAATTTAAATAAAATTATAATTATTAAGATAGATTATTGCATTTGACGCATAATTATAAAATATATTTATAATAATTAAAAGAATTTTTATTAATTTAAATTAATAAAATTTTGAAGATAAATATTTAATTTATTTTGAAGCAAACATAGTTGGACCAAGTAAATCCATTCAAACAATTGAGACATTTTGTTGAATTATTATTTAAAGGATAATGCAATAAAAAATATTTTATGCTTATTTATAGTTTACAATTAATATTGAAGAGTAATAGCTACACTCATTGCAAGGAGAAGTAAAACCCTATTTAAACTTATGATTTAACACAAAGATTTAGGGAGAATTTTTAAATATAGATATATCTTTAAATTAAAATATTGGCTATTTCTTAAATATAAAAAGCATATTTAGTTAATTAAAATAAATTATTTAAACATCAATTTATGCTATTATCCATTAATATTTTAATAAACTATTGAGTGCACTAAACACATTTCTATGTGCTAATATCAAACCTCTAGCCCTAAATGCAAATAGGATTGCCTGTAGATGTGGGGCAGTTTTGCCATGCGCCATAACCATATGAGTATATCAAATCATTATTAGATCTCCTGGTATACCATATATTTATCAACTTAAACTTTAATGCGTAATTAAATTATAAAACCATTTAAATGCATTAATTTTATGTTTAATTAATCATAAAACATAAAATTATAAAATAAATAAAAATTCAATTATTCAATATGTTAAATATAGGCCAAATACGATTAGATGATATCATAACTACACAATAAATTAAAAGCTAATTATCAATTTTTTAAAAAAATAAAAATGTGTTTTCATCTATCTCCTTTAAAAATTAGATTAGTTTCAAAAACATTTTTTCAAAGTTCAAGATGCTAATCTTTCTGCATTCTCAAGGAATGGATTATTTATTTATATGAGGGTAAAATAAGACATATTTATGTTTTTTTAGGAATATATTTATGAGGAAGGAGTGAAAAAAATTCTAGAAAATGAGGGTTAAGGCAAAAATTATACAATTCTTAAAAATAAAGGGCTGACTACGAGAGCTATTAAATCTAAGTTTGGTTCAGTAAATAGTGTCATTTAAGTTATTCCTCTCTTTTTATGAGCATTTAAATATGTTTTTACTTAGATAACCTAATTCTAAATTTGCTATTATTTTTATAATTCAGAGAGGAATTAAATAGTAAGAAGAATAAAATAAGTTTTTCGAAATTAATATATAATTTTCAATACCTAATTAAAGATAGGGCTTCATATAGAAATATATAACTGCCTATATTAGGATATTTTTAAATTAAGACTAATATAGCAGAAAGTATATTCTACATTTACAAATGAATCTGAGAATAAATTGCTCACTTTAATTCATCAGTAACTTTGTTTTATGAATTTACCCCACTTTCTTAGTTGAATTTATCTAGATTCCATTGTGTGATGAACTATTTTAAGATCATAGAGGTATAAAAAATTTAAAATAAATTTTTAGGTTAAGTCTAGGCTGGGTGGCTTTTAATAATTTGTGATGTCTAATTTAATTATTTTAATATTTTAACATGAGCTTAAAGCACTGCACTATTATGGTATAATTCATAGAGATTTGAAGCCAGACAACTTAACTGCCACTGTTTTACCTCCTATTTATTCTTACTTCCCTCTATTTTATATTAAAATACAGAGTCTTTCACATGATAGCATTTGTTTTTATAATTTACTTTGATTCGCAACGAGCTAGTTAAACATCAGAGCTTCTCTTTATAATTTCTATTACAATATCAATATCCGACAATAATAAAGAAAGTATTTATATTTGCTTGTGAAAATAAAGTTATAAAAAATGATTTATAATCATTCTAAAAACATATTTTAAATACCACCTATAGTATTACTAAAATTACACTTTAAAATAAATAAATTAATTTTATAATAATTATGCATTAAAATGAACAAGAAATATTTAATAAATTAATAATTAAAATTTTAATTTACTGTTTGCATCATTTATAAAACAAATTATAGTTAAAATTTAAATGAAAATGGGAATTAAATTAAAATAATAAATGAAGAGTTGTAAAATGTTGGCCGTTAAATTATGAGGAAGGTTGCTCAATATGGACTTGTTCGAATAGCTCATTAAAATTTAATATGAGTCTGTTCTGCCTCAATTAAAATAGGAGCTTTTCTAAGAGATCTTAATAACTTTGTCTCTGAACCAAGAAATTAACAAAGTTCACAAACTTATGATTGAGGCAACTCTCTACACACATCTTCGAAGAAGAAGTTATATGGACCAAAGTTGCTTAAAATTTCATGCTTAATCGAATGGTAATAATTTCAGCCCGAAATCTCGCACATCAACTACCAAGGATTTAGATATTAGAATATTTATTATTAATTTAATTCTCTTTTTTATTAAATTCTCGGCTTTAATTATGTTCTATTTTCTCAATCTGAGGTACCTGAGCTAAGATTATAAATATTTAATTTATAAAATTAATATAGTATTAAATAAGAAAGTTAAAATTCAGGACGCACACGACCGGCACAAGGCACCGGTCACCCTCTCCCTGAAAGCTCTCTGGGTTGGTAATCCGTTGGCTGGTGAGTGAGTGCTTAAAAGAGGCAATGGATAATGACAGCCGAAGCCCTGGGGAAGGTGGTTGAGCTGCTCACTGGAGAGATAATAAAAGAAGAGTGGTCTCCCACTCACCTTCCTATTCCTGTTAGGCATGGAGGGACGAGATATATGGGCAAAAACTCATTCATGCCCAGCTGGACAGCGAAGCCAAACGCTGCGGAGAAGCGCCTTGCTCCCGGTCGTAAGCTACCTGATTTTTTTTCTCCTTCAAGTTATCTAGGTTAGGTATTTTTGACGGTACGCAGAAGTTTGGGGCTTCTGCTCAGAGTGTGAGGTGGCTGGGGTGCCACGTGCTTAATATCCCTAATCGGCTGGGAGGCGACGACATCACGGCTTTTGCCGTGATGTATTAGCCTATCTTATATATATCGGAGGCCCTTGAATTCCCTTTATTATTATAAATTAATATTGTAGTAGAAGCATTGAATTCGCAAAATTATTTTACTTAGAAGAGTGTCCACTGAAAGTTGGAAGAAGTTGCTGGGTTTCCTGATGTAGTTGGCAGAACTCTTTGCAGTTTGAAATGCGTATTTCTATTCTAGGTGGGAAAAAATTAAATCAGGAATCTTTAAATGTACTCCTTAATTAAATACGACTTGATCAATTTGGCAGCAAATAGGCCTGGAATATTGGAATACTGGAATAATGGAATATTGGAATACTGGAATATTTCATAAAAAATCAGGCATGTCTGAGGGATGTCGGGAGGGGATTTGTACCGGGGGTATGATTATTTGGGCGTAAAAATATTCCAATAGTCAAACTATCTCTGCGATCAAAGTGAGATTTATAAATAAGGGCGTGAATACATAAAACTTATAATAAATAATCATGGCATTCATAAAACTCACTGCATTCTCTCTTGCAGATCCCATCGCTACGAACGGCTCAAGCTCTAAGAAGAGAGATCCAGAGCCTACCTTAAAAAAGCATGCTCCTTGGCTCTCAACTTTATTCTGGATCGCTCTACGATTTAATTCTAATCAAATAGTGCTCATTAGAGCACACCAACTAGAAACTAATTGAGTGAGCTAGAGAGAGTGCGTTGATGGATCAGAGTCCGATTTGTTGAGACGCGGTGAGATGAGAACTGTAGACTTAAGGCTTGCAAACTGACTACCAGCCATGCTCTTTGAGCAGAGGTTGATTCAAGAGGGAGGAACTCAGCCTGCACTCGGAAAGATTAAGAAGAGCTGATGATACAAGTACTCAAGACTTGACCTACATCGACGAGGGAAACTTCCAATGACTGAAAATGACAAGAGTAATGGAGCAAGCACGATTGGTTATGATCGTTATATTTTATAAGTTTTAAGTATTCATGGCCTTATTTATAAATCTCACTTTGGTCGCAGAGATAGTTTGACTATTGGAATATTTTTACGTCCTAATATAGTTGGAATTTTAATTAAAATTGGTGATTGGTTAAAATAATATATGGAGAGTTGCAAAATGGTGATAGAGAAATCATTGATTCAGCTCCCGATCTGCAGCTTGTCCGATAGCTCATTTAAAATTAATATGAGTTTCATCTTTAATCATCTTCGTTACACCTCTCATTAGCGAGATATGACTCAGCATTCTTCTTCTTCATCTTCATCTAAACTTGTGTCGCTTATAGTTCTTTACTGAGCACTTCTACACAAAAGTTACAAGGATAAAATATTCTTAAAATTTTATGCTGAATCGAATGGTTTAATAATTATTCAAATTGGACACACTTCAACTGCCGCTGATTTATTACATTTTAATTTCATATCTAATTTAATTCTCTTTTTATTAAATTTCAGCTATAATGATACCCCCGGTACTAATCCCCTCCCGACATCCCTCAGACATGCCTGATTTTTATGAAATATTCCAGTATTCCAATATTCCATTATTCCAGTATTCCAATATTCCAGGCCTATTTGCTGCCAAATTGATCAAGTCGTATTTAATTAAGGAGTACATTTAAAGATTACTGCAAAGAGTTCTGCCAACTACATCAGGAAACCCAGCAACTTCTTCCAACTTTCAGTGGACACTCTTCTAAGTAAAATAATTTTGCGAATTCAATGCTTCTACTACAATATTTGATGGCTCAACTATATTGAAAAATTTTGCTAATAGTTCAACTTTTATATATTTAGTTTAGAATGGAAGATGAGGCAATAAAAATAACTTTATTCTAAATAGTTTACGGCTTGAGAACGATTTTTTATTTAAAATAACATCTCTTGTAAGGATTAAATTTATAAATTATCTAAAATGAAGAAATAAAAAAGTGCCATCAATTGTTCAATCATCTGAAGGAAGTTATGATTGTATATAGAAAAAAATTTCCTCTAGTAGGACTCTCAACCCCAGATAACGGATATAGTTGAGATCTATTCTAATTCTTTTTATAAAAAGAGAGTGACTTTATATATTAATATAGCTGAGAACTTAATAAAAAGAGAATTAAATTATATATATATATATATATATTAAGACAATAGAATTGAAATTGCAAAATTGATAAATTAAATCAAAATTATATATTTTTCTCAAGCTTATTTTACTGTCTGTTATTGAAGAGAGGCCTTCTTTCCAAGTATTGTTCACTATATTTATGGCAGTTTGAATATATTTATGTGTGATTGATTATATATTTGTGAGAATATTAGTTATAGAGACAGATTTGGTAATCAATCATATTTATAATATCTGAGATCTAGAAAAGTTTTTGAAAATGTTTATAAATTAGAAATGAATGAGTAAAAGTTTGACATTAAAAATAAGGTAAAAACATCTAAGTTGAAGTAAAACTCTATCTTAAAATTTTTTTGAAATTAGCCAATCATAGACTCTGCTTTGCTTAATAATTTTAATTATTAAGTCTATGATTGGCTAATTTCAAAAAAATTTTAAGATAGAGTTTTACTTCAACTTAGATGTTTTTACCTTATTTTTAATGTCAAACTTTTACTCATTCATTTCTAATTTATAAACATTTTCAAAAACTTTTCTAGATCTCAGATATTATAAATATGATTGATTACCAAATCTGTCTCTATAACTAATATTCTCACAAATATATAATCAATCACACATAAATATATTCAAACTGCCATAAATATAGTGAACAATACTTGGAAAGAAGGCCTCTCTTCAATAACAGACAGTAAAATAAGCTTGAGAAAAATATATAATTTTGATTTAATTTATCAATTTTGCAATTTCAATTCCTATTGTCTTAATATTAATTTAAATTGGAATAAAATCATGGAAGTTAAAGTGTGTCCAATTTAAATAATTATTAGAGCATTCGATTCAGCATTAAATTCTAAGAACTTTTTATCCTTGCAATTTTTATGTGGGAGTGTTCAGGCTAAAGTTATAGCGACACAATATTAACAAGAAAGCTTTGATGGAAAGTTGTACCTAGCGCGCTTCATATTTCTCTGCAGAAGGGATGATGCGATGATTAAAGTAGCAATTCATATTTATTTTTGATATGTAATCGAATAAGATGGACATCAGGGTTGAATCTGAGATTTAAACTGCAACGAGTTTCAACTCTCCATTTATTATTTTAACAAATCACTTATTTTAATTAATTTTTTCTACTATAATATTATTCGTTCAGCCTCGATTTTTCACTTGCTAGGAAGCCAACTTTTCCAGTAAGTAGCCATTGTTTTTAGTTTTTTACTAATATTTATAGAGTAGCTTCTAAACCATCTAAAATTGGCATGTTGCAATCTCGTTCCCTATAATTGTGGGATTTCATAAAAATGTAAAACTAACTTTGTATGAAAATTTTTAAAGAAAAACTCGGCCGACAAGAATCTCTTACAGTAATAAGTTTAAACACAAATGAAAAGAGCTTCGTCCTCCTTCATCCAGGCTTTACAGTAGGAAACCGAAATTTTTTTTGAAAAATCGGGGCTAAACGGCTCATATTTAATATATTGGCATTTCTATTTAATAAATTTATAATCGCGCCCAATTTTTTTTTTAATTTTAAGTTTCCTTCTATTAAATTTAGATGAAAATATTACTATATTTTTAGTATTGCTCTCCCAACGCTGATACCCTAAACTTTTTTTGGAGGCCAAAATATTCCTAAACACACTTGGGATTCTCTCTCTTCCCTTAATGAGAGCGGTGCGTCACACCGATTAAATGACGTATGGGTTAACACGGAGCATGAGGGACAGGTCACAACAGTTATGCTATTATATATATACCCTAGCGGGGTGCTTAATTCGTCTAATCTAATCTAAAACCTTAACACACTTACTTTAAGTTTGGAAATCTAATTAAATTTATTTCAGCTATAATTTTTACCCTCTTCTACTCCAACCATCTTTCTAAAGCTTTAAATCAACATTATCTATATAATATGGTGAAAGCATTAAAAATTGTTTTTCTTTATCAATCCTAAGTTTCTTTATTACAAAATAAAGGCTTACTGTACTATAATTCTTAATCTATTTAGAATTCAATAAGGTATAGTTTTCTTGCATTATTTAAATCACATTTTGCTTAATAATTGTGTTGTTAATTTAATTTTTACAAAAAAATGTATTAAAAGAATTTTCTAAAAAATCTTTTTTTTAAAATTATAAAACCCTTTTTTTTTCAAATAAAAATTTTTTAATTTAATTTATTCCCTTTTTAAAAATTTTTTAAAAGGGGGAAAAATTTAATAAGGCCCCCGCTTGGTTTTTTTCAAAAAAAAAGGTAAAATTCCCAAAATTTTTTAGGAAAAAAAAAAGAAAAAAAAAAAATTTAATTCTTTAAAAAAAGATAATCTCAGTTTAAATATTTATTTAAAATTTTTTTTTTTAAATTTTTTTAGTTTTCACTTTTTACCTTCAATTTTCATAGAGAAAGCTTGACTCTACTCATACTTAATAGATCTAAAGCCAAATTGCGAATGTTTAAATATTATGATTTCTTTTCTGATTATTATTTTCATGTTAAATAATAATTTTTTATCTGAAGCCTTAATAAATTAATCAATAATTTTAATTGCTATAATAAAAAAATATTTTCATTACCAACTTTTAAAAATGAGTTTGCTAATTACTGCATTCCAAGAAGAAAAAATAGCATTTATTTATGGCTTAAAAAAAATAAACTTTTAGAATGAAATATTTAAGATTAAAATGAATCTTATATAGTATAATAATTAAGTATTTTTTAGTCATTTAGAATAAGCCCAACGTATCTCTCAAAATACCACCATACACTTCCCGAATTAGCTGCGTTCATCAACCAAAATTGGAATTCTAATTTTAAATTAAAAAATTTATGTTTTTGAAGTCTTTCTCTTAACTTTAAGCTGTGTGAGAATTTTTATTTTAAATATAATTTTATTAGAAAGAAATTAATTAAATTCATTTCAATAAAAGTTAAAATTTGCTAAATTTATTTTAACATTTATTAATTAAAATTAAAGGTAGTTTAAAGAATTTTGTTATTTATTAAAATTTTTGTATATTAAAATAATAGTAAATTTAAATCTATTGTTTTTATAAAATTTTTTGTTTTAAATAAAATTTTGTAAGGATATAAGAAATAATATATATTCTAGACTCCACCAATATTTGGACGTTGATGTCATAGATATATCTCTAAATAAGTAGAGAGCAAAAGGATGCGATTATTTGTTAAGCATTGTAAGGTAATATGGAGTTTGGTTTATGTTCAGGTAAAATTACATATTTTATTATTACATTGAAACTATTTGCTTTAAAAAAAGAAATAAAAGGAAGGTATTTAATTATTTTTGAAAACCATATCAATTAAATTTCTCAGTTTCTTCCTATGTTTCTTCTTTAAAATCTCAACTAATTTTTTAAATTAAAATATTAATCGTTTAATATATCTAAAATCTAAAGCTTAAGAATAAAAATAAACAACAAAAAACTAATTTTTATCCTAAACATAAAATTAAAAACTAAACCAGAGATTTTTTCATAATTTAAGATCAGTTAATATTATGAACTAATTAATATTTTAAAAATTTGCAAGGAAAAATATAACTATAAGGGTAACAAATTTTTTATCTGGAAATTTGGGGGATGAAAGGGAAAAGTAGAAAGGGTCAATGCATCATTATCAACGAAAACAATAACTGTCGCTTCAATTCCCCGATAAAGTTGAATTGCATCGAGAGCGCGCATCGAAAATTAACTGCGATAAGAGTTTTTAAGTTTGCAAGCATATACTCTTTATATACTTTATTTATCTTGTCACTCATTATCTCTTACGCTCTAAGTAGAAATTTATGATTTTTACTTTTAAATGATAATGATGAAGAGTGTAAATGCTTTTTCCCCTTGAAGCGTCTTTTGAGTGCGCTCAATGTGCGATATGTGCGCCCTGAAACGCTCTCTCGAATATGTACTTCGCACTTTTTTGCATATCGGAAAGTAGAGAGGAAGGCTTGCACTGAAAATCGATAGTGATTTTCACTCCCATACTTAAGTTTGCACTTTTTGCACTTGTATCTCTAATAACCATGCCATGAGTGGCATACTAGTGATTCATGTTTTGCACAGGATGATGAATGAGTTAGCTGCAGGAGCAGTGATGCACTTTGGCACTAAATTTGCAGTGAAAGAGTGCGAAACCAATCAAAGTGCATAGAGTTCTCACCCATTAATAATGATCGATTAAAATTAGATCAAATTTTGTAAATATTAAATGGATTTTGGTTATTCATTTTTAATGGGGTGATAACTCTATGCACTTTGATTGAGATCGCACTCTTTCATGCAAACTCTATGTGCGCGAAGTGCATCACGCTCCTGCATGCTAACATCATTCATACATCCTGTGCAAACATGAATCCAACGCACTCATGGCATGTGTGTAATAAATAAAAGGAAACAAGTGCAAAC
>JAJKFJ010020925.1:0-22357 GCA_027382625.1 Tetmemena sp. SeJ-2015
TTTCTGAAAATTCTTTTTTTTTTTAGAGGAAAAAATAATAATGACTCATTGATATCCTAAACTTTTTGCTCAAACCCTTTCAAAAAATTTGCGATTCCATCTATGGCATGTATACAGATCGATAGAGCATAGGCGATTCCTTTTGCGAAGTGCTCTTGAAATTTCGTGATTCTTGCATTTTCGACCTCAAAACGTCAAAATACGGACGAAATTTCCCAGAAAATGGCATTTTAGGCTGAAAAAAAGTGAGCGTTTTTTCTCAACTGATCATACAGACAGATAGAGCATAGTCGATTTATTTAGAGAACTGTACTTTTCAAATCAATTTGAAGGCTCTTTGGCCTCGAAAAGTTGAATATAAGAAAAAAAAAGGGTCATTTTTCACTCATTTTTCATCATTTTTGACACTTTTTTAGCCATTTTTTGGGGTAAAATGTCGAAAAATGACTATAAAATCGATAAAAAATAGACGTTTTTTACATAAAAACTCTCTAAATATTGAATTTTTTTCCTTAAATTTTCACTTTTTTTACATAAAAATGGTTACTTTTTGTCACTTTTTTGACTAAATTTGTCTAAAAAACGAGCTTTTTTCCTTGTTTTTTAATGAAAAATGCTCTAATAAAAAACCCTATATTGCATACAAATGAGAACAAGCCCTACAGAGACCAGGATCGAAAAATATGAGTAAATAGAAAATCCGAGTTAAAGCATGTCTAGTAAATCGAGATGCGCTTTCCATAAGAGATCTCTATTTAGAGACTTTAAAATAAGTGCACTATTTGAGCTTTGTAAATCGAATATCTCTTCACAGAAAATTAATTAAGCTATAAGACCTAGGTGATTCTTTACCTACTCATCAAGCTCTATCGAATGATGTGTTAATATAGGGGATGTAAAATTTTTTGATTTTCGCAAATTGTCCTTTTTTAGATTTGAGAGATCTGGCTTGTCTTAATTAAGTGTTTTCTGCTATTTTGGGAATGCGTCTTTATCGTATATTATGATCATTAATATCTATTCACTATTTATCTAAGTATATAGGTTATGGGGTTAACAATTTTTAATAAAACTGAGATGATAAGAAGATTAAAAGTGAAGATTTTTTAAATAAATACAAAGAATTTAAGTTTATAGTAAAATAATGATTAAAATATGAAAAGAAATAAATCTTGCAATATTAATTCAAATGTAAGAGATTAAACCTGTACAAGCAATCATCAAAATAAGACCAAACTTGCCTTATGCAAATGGAGCTACAGATTTTACATTTATACATGCACTTCTATAAAATTAGATGCTGAAGATGCCAAAGAGACAGAGTTAAGAGTAGTGGACGATTAAACAATCGAGGCCAAATCTAAAGCAGGCAGTTAAATTTTCAACTTTGACTCAGTTCTAAATTAGATTTCCGCTAACCAAGAATTCTTCAGTAAGTCGATAGCACCTGTCATCGACAAAGTTGCAGAAGGGTTTAATGAATTCATTAGATTATCTTTTAACTTATCATCAAAATCTGTTAATGCCACAGTTTTTGCATATGGGCATACTGGTTCAGGTAAAACCCTTTTACCTTTTTTTGGTTTAGCTTGAGGGTTCCCGGGGTTTTTAAAGGGGGCTGCCCAGTAAATCGTATTCTTTCTATGATGTTTGAAAAGAAAGAGTTCCTGCTGCTTTGTACCTTCATTAAAAACTCCCAACGACAAAAATTTTCGATTACTCAGTGAAAAAATATGCCCACAATAATCTTCAAAAAAGATATCAAGATTCAAAATGGAAAGCTAGTTGGAGCTAACTCTGTTAAAGTTACTGAAAGGTCTCTACTAATGGGAGAAGATGATAAAAGCAAAACAAGTAGTGATCTCTTATAAGCTCAAGCTATCTCAAAAGTTAAATAAATAATAGAAGAAGGTTTAAAGAGGAGGAAAGTAGCTAGTACTTCGGCAAACGCTACAAGTTCTCGATCTCATTGCATTTTCACCTTCTAATTTGCATGATTAAAGTTAACCCATCTTTTTTATGGGTTTGTTATTTCTACACCTGGGAAACCTAAAATAAAAAAAGCCAAAAACCCCAAACCCTAAGCTTGATATCATAGATTTAGCAGGCTCAGAGCGAGTAAAAGACACCAATGGCCGTAAGGGTGGAACTATTAAAGCAGGCAAAATAAATTAGTCTTTTGAAAAAGAGTTTGTCAAAGTATAATCTAGAAAACTCGTCTTTAAGGAGAGAAAAAAGGCCTGGGGGAAATATAAACTCCCGATGGCCCTTCCTTCTCTGAGAAGCAATAAGTTAACTCATTTGCTTAGTGAATCTCTCAAAGGCAAGTCTTTTCTCCTGATTTATAGCCGCATTAGTTTAGGGCTAGGTTTCCCTTCGGGTTCTGTTTCCCGGGCTCTTTTATTTTAAAATTATTATCTCTTCCCAATTTCCCGTAAAACTCCCAAAAAAATTTTAAATCAAAAAAAGCCTTTCCCCAAAAAAAACAAGGGGAAAGTTCAATTTCTAGTCATGAACGGGAACTTCTAAAGAGAATTGAAGAAAAATGTGCAAAGTATAATTACTTGCTAAAAATTTTAATCTTTAATAATTTTTTTAATTTATCTTAACAATTGATTTATCTAAATTAAATATAAGTAATTAAAATTATTATCTTCACAAGTCTTTCTTGTATTTATTCTTTTGCCAAATAAAATAACTCGTTTGAAAATATAAGGACAAAAATGAATCTTAAACTTTGTTTATTGAATATCTTTGCTTCTCCTTTACAAAAGAGGTAATTAGATATTTAGTTGAGCATTAATAAATATTATTGATAAAATAGATTTTTCTCAGTGTGAGGTTTGTGCCAAATTCATAGTAAGAAATTACAAAAATATATAGTCTGCTTTAAAAATAGCTCCTTAAAAAGTGTTAGTTTTTAAAAATGATTATAGTAGGAAATTTAATTAATATCTGTGATTGATTAAAATAATAAATTGAGAGTTGCAACTTCGTGGCAGTTTGAAATAACAGATTAATGCCTTGATATGCAGTTTGTTCGATAGCTTATTAAAAATTAATATGTATTTATTCATTAATCCTCTTCACACCACCTATCAGAAGCTAGGTAAATTGCGCGCATTCTTCCTCTTCTTCATTTAAACTTGTGTCGCTTATAACTCTTGATTGGGCACTCTCACAAAAAAGTTGCAAGGATAAAAAGTTCTTAAAATTTCATGCTGAATCGAATGATCCTATAATTATTTAAATCTGACACATCAGATGCCACTTATTTATTCCATTTCAATTTAATATTTAATTTAATACTCTTTTTCATTAAATTCAAAGCTATATTATGTATTCCTAGCAATTCTATTATATTTAAAAAGAAAAAAAAGTTTAAGAACATTCAACTAATTTGCCCACTTGATTTTTAAGAGAATATATTTTTATTTAATATCACCTAATAGGAATATTTTTTTATTGAAGATCTAGAAAATGAAAATACTAGATTGGAGAGCTTGATCGAAGAGCAGAATCAGAACTTTTAAAATATTCAACAGCTTCTTCTATTCTAATTTAATCCAAATTACATTTATCATAGAGAAAAAAAAATATTGGAATTTAGGATATGAACATAAAATTTTATAATTAGTTAGATCTTTATCGTGTAATGGGAAACCAACAATAGCAAGCAAAGAGCAATCAAGAAGATACTAAAGCACAATAAAATTTGCCATAAATTGATAAAAAGAAGCAGCTTATATGAAAAAATGTTGCGGAATACTAAAAGTATGTCAGAACAGAATGCTATGAGGAACAAATGACTATCAAAGTATATCTTTAATTGCTTTATTTTTTCAGGAATATTCTTTACATTTATTTAATCTAATTTACTATAATAAATTTAAAAATAAAATAATTACTATTACATCGAATAAAAAAATTTAGATAGTTTCAACACGTAGTAGAAATATTTTTTTTAGGTTATTGGCATTCAAGAATATGATAAATTTCTCTAAATTGAAAATCTAAATAACTTAATGAGCTATATATTTTAACAAATTATTATTTATACAAAGACCTCTCTTTATTTTTTTAAGTAACTATAAAACATTAATGTAGTTTTTTGCATTATTCAATTATATTTGAAAAGATAATTACTGTGGATTGAAATGATTTAATTTAATGAATATTGTCCTTCAAATTAGTTATTTTGTTTCTTGGAGAGCATTTTCGGCTCCTTTCAGAAACCGTGGGCAAGGGAGACACTTATCAGATTTAACGAAAAATACTTGTAGAATATTATGTCTGAGGCTCAAGTTCTGAGCTTAGTTGCTTTTATAATTAATTTAACTTGCTGAGATGTAATACTGCTGTGTAAGAGTGAAGAACAAGAATATTAAGGTTGCCGTAGAAGAGGGTCGCAGGAGCAGAAGCGTACTCTTGCAATAGCAAAAACTCCTTAGGTCTCAGAATACATTGCGTTCAAGGTCATCTTCAAATTTTAGATTTAATTTAAAGTAGTAGAAGCCAAATAAGAGCTATGCAAGTATACTCCTCTATAATATAAAGAAGAGAAGTCATCTTAAAAATGAGAACAACTTGACCTAGGTTGAAGAAAACAAACTTTCAGATGAGGAGAGTGTCGCAGATAACCCCTAGTAGTTCAGCATGCAAGGCCAATAACCAACCAATAATGGAACTCTGACTAGCTAGGTTATAGAAATGCAAGAGATATCATCCGAAAATCAAACTTTCATGCGTGGGAGAAAGAGCACTGGTGCACAAATGGTTGAATCCACTTTAGCTGTAATTACCACTTATAAATAGTATAGATTTGCTGCCAATTAAAATTTAACTTTAAAAGAAAACAAAGAAATGATGCAAATCCTTAAAGCTCAATTAAAAAAGATCAAATTGCACTTGAGAATTGCTAATCATCCCATCAGGATTCTCCTTAAGTAATTTGTGGCCACCATTTTTACTCAGATTGATGCCCAGAAACTTAAAATAGAAAATAGAAACTCAAGAAGAATTAGTCCCAGATTGAAAAGCCATAGAAGCATGGATATTTTTAATCCACCAAGAGAAGCTGATTAATTAAGTGATGAAGTTGACGAACTCGAAATAAAGTAATAAAATGTGAAGAAACGGGGGGGGGCCTTTCCTCGTCATCCACTTTTTTTCATGAAAATAAGAAAAATCACTTTCTGGCCTAAAATCAGCTAAAAACACCGATTCTTTAGTCTAAATTCAAATCCCGAGAGCCTATCCTGGTCATATTTTTTAATTTAACAAATGAGCTAAAATTTTTCGAAATATAAGTACAAAAATATTTCAAAGGCTACTTGATGCTATGATTAGTTTATTTTTATTAAATAAAACCATTTTCTTTCAATAAATTAAATATTAAATAAAGAGAATGATTTTCTTTTAAAAAAATAATCGGGTGGGCAATCCAAGAAAAATTCTATAAATAACTTAAGAGTAAAGGTAAATTTATTCAATTATAAAATATTTGGAATAGAAATAGAATAAATAGGATTCTATTATTTATCATCCATAAAAGGAACAAAATTATTTAAATAAAAATAAATAGACTTATTTATTAATTTTAAGATTATCTTAATTTAATGAGAGCTCTAAATAATAAAAAGGACTCGAGGGTATGATAATGTTTATTAAGAGATCTATGAATTAATTATTACATAAAATATCTTTTACTTTTTGAAGCTTCGATTTTTTCTGGTTAAATTGTCATTCTTTTAACTTAAAATTTTAAACATTAATTTGCTATGAAGCTATTCTAAAAAAATTTAATTAAAAAATATGACCAGGATAGGCTCTCTGGATTTGAATTTGGACTAAAATATCGGTGTTTTTAGCTGATTTAAGGCCAGATAGTGATTTTTAGTATTTTCATGAAAAAAAGTGGATGACGAGGAAAGGCCCCCCCCCGAAGAAACTCATTCTCAAGGAAGTTTAATCAGACATCATGGAGTTTTGTAAAAGATACAAGTTGGCTATCTGCTTATTTTACAAACTAGATTTCCAAAACTTCAAGCTTTCTCAGAAAAATTGGGAGGCCTTTCCTTTTTCATTTTACTATAGTTAAGAATTTTCCAATAATTTTTAAATATTTTTTCCTTGAATTAAAAAAAAATTTTTTCATTTAAGAACATGCGTTTTAAATTTTATAATAAGAATATCTTTTTTTAGAATGGTTAATTTTTTTAAAAATGACAGGCCTTCTGCATAAAATTTCAATTATATTGATTGAATTGAGTATCCAAAAATTATCGAAGCCATCTTATTTTCCTCCTCTAAATTATCTATAAAGAGAGATACTATCCTTGATCCTTGAATTATGATTATGTGTAAACTTCTTTTTAAAAATGAGTATTGAATGCAGTATTTCTTAAATAGTTTTGGACTTGTCTAAAGAATCTTATAAGAATGAGACTTTAGATTTTAGGTTAGCCCTTTAAATTTATTTTTATCTTTAGAAGATGAGGTGCTTTAGTCTTTCTTTCTACTCAGTGGAGTCTAAATTTATTCTTGAGGACACGCATTCTATTTCAAGGCCTGATCAGTAAATAAAACTATATTTTTATGGAATTAAATAATTATAATATAATATTAAAATTAAACTAAAGAAATAATAGATTAAGTAAAGAGTTTTCTACTAATGCTTGATTCAAAAATGTTTTTGCAATTATCTTTATACTTCCAATTTTATTTAACAGAATTTACACAATACATTACTATTTTTAACTTTAAAATAGCACAAATTTTTGATTATCTTAAAGAGAATCTAAAAAATTTTAAATTCGATAATCATAAAACCATCTATAAAAAATAATTTTATCAGCAAAATAACTTTGAAAATTAAATTACAAATCAATATCAACCAAAGAAAAGTCTTTCTAGAGCAAAGTCTGATAACACACTGACTTAATTTAATTTAATCCGTGAGAATTACAGAGGATAATAATCAGTTTTATGAAGGCATGGACTCAAGATAGATAAATCAGCAAAAAGGATATATAAATAAAATATATTGCACTATTTTTATAAAATTCTTTCAAGTTTTTAATTTTAATAAGCAATTGAAATTCTATTTTAGAAATGGAATAATTCTGATTTTACTAATAAATGACTTAACGTATTATTCTAGAGCGTAGAATATATAGAAGTATCTCCTTTTATTTTATTATTAAAATTCTTTATTAATAAATTGAATAAAAGCCATTTAATTTTGAAATTGGTAAAATTTGTTTGAGAGATTCCATTATAAAAATATCTTAAAATAATATTTTAAGGAGAGATAAATTAATTAGCTATAAAATTTCTGTTTAAAGCAAAAAAGTTATCCTAAAACATTTATTCTTTTACTTAAAATATTGGCCTACTTTAAATTTGAAGGAAGGTAATCTTCTGCGTTTGATATAGAAAACAAAAGAACTCAAAGATTACAGTAAGATAAGAATGTGAGTCCTCTGCATCTAGCACAATAAAGCTAAAATATCCTGGTAGAGAGCTTTGGACTCAAAGATGAACCAAATTTTACTAAATCAATATAAATTAAATTATCTAAATTTTTATCGGAGCTTCAGATATTTATATAATTTTTATAATTCTTAAAATTCTTTTAAGCCTTAAGAAGAAATAGTTAGCTTCTTTAATCACAAAGGAAATATGATGTGAGCAACCATAATTTTATTAAAAAATTTGCCACAAGTTCAAATATGTTTACTCTTGCTTATTTACATTGGTAACTGAAATTTAAAAAATATAAATGCTTAATTTATCTTAATCATAAAAAAATTAACTCCAACTTATTTCTTAATTAAATATCACTGATTAAAAATAAATTTTAGGCTTAAAGTTAAAATTGATAAGAATTTTATTTCTTAATAATGATATTTTTATTTTTTAATAATATGAAAATGTGAAAGAGTCCTCGGAATCAAGAAGGTTGTCTAGTATGTTTCGCAAAATGGGAGTGAACAAAAACAATGCTGCACCTCAAGACACTGAAATATCTGTTATACCATACTTCAAAAGTATCACCCTTTTATATATTTATGAAATAGAAAACAAGCTTAGAAAATATTTAAAGAAACATGGAACTGGGTCAATAAAAGCGAGAAAAGATGCTCCATATTATTAGATCTATTAAATTTACACTCCGTAACTATTTTTAGCCCTTACTAATTCTACTAACTTATAAAGTAGTTCAAATTAAATAAAACTTAGCTTATAAATTCTAAATTTACTTTACCCTTCCTTTATATTTTGAGAGAGATTAGCAAACTAAACTCCTTAGAGAAAATAAAAATGCTATTGGTATATGTGTGGCATAAGATTTAAGATGAAGTTAACTTATACTGGAAGTTAAAGGATCAAAATATGTAACCTGAAAAGATTAAATTGTTTGAGGATACGAGGTTGTGCATAGTCTCTTACATAATCATCTATTATATCTTATATTATCTAGGCTTAGTGTCCAGACATTTTCATATGTTTATTTACCACAAGCTGATGGCTTTGTTTCCATTTATAGACTAGAACCACATTGAGGAAGCACTTCCCTTGACCACATTTTAAAGTGCAATAAATGCCATAATGAAGGACTATGAGTGTATGAGCAAGAGCTACGAAGATGAAAACGTAGATAATACTAATAACTAGAACTCCTCACCTCAAAGATAAACTTACCTCAACTCACAGCGACAAGGATCCAACAATATAGGCATCACTATCGGCAGGACCCCAAGCCACCATTTTAACAGAAATAGATAAAGTGCTTAGAAAGTTGGATAGACATTAAACCCAATAAGTGCAGGAGCAGGAGCGTAATCTTCTTCTAATAAAACTAAGACCAGTCAAGGCATTTAGTCGATTTAATTTTTCGGTTAGAAATGAGTTCATGAAGACCGTTGAGTCATTGAAAAAGAGGAGCTACAATAACGATATCAGAAATCAAGGATTTCTTCCTAGCTAAAGCATAACATAGGAAGAATAGGATGATGATGTACTCCTTGAGTATCTGTTTAAATTTATATCAGTTTGGTCAAGCCTTTTAAAAATCCCACCCAGTTGGTGTTTCTACTAAGTCAAGTAAGTCAAATGTAAAAGTAGGAAGGGCGACAGATGTACGATCAACTCTCAAAAATTATAGAAGCACCTCTCCAAAAAGCAAGACTAACTAGCCTTACAAGAATAGTGATTTTAAGAATTTGAAGAAACAAAAAACTGGAGGAGATAATTCTCAAATCTTGAGCAAGCTTTTGAGTAAAGATAACTACAACTTAGTTTTCAACGAGGTTGATTCTCAAATCTAACACAGAGAAATGATAGCAAGACTTCAGCAGTAAAGAGATTTGCATCAGAAGTTTGTGCGGTTTAGCATGAGAAACAGGTTTTTAGATGATGAGGATGGAAAATCTTTTCCTATAAGCACTATCAAATAAGCCTAAACTCAAAAAATTACAACAAGAAAGATAGCAAAATCTAGGAATTTAAATGATGACTAATGAATTATTTGGCCCTATCAAATTAACTTATTTCTCTCTTAGTGCTAGTTAAAAAAAGCAGTAAAATAAATCTTAAATAAAATTAAAATGGACAGTAGTAAAGTGAGTTAGCTCCAGCCACCAAGACTTTCCTCCTTAAATTAAAGTACTTTAACTTAAATCGTCAAGTAACGAATTAGCATTTCATAATCCGAACAAAAGCAAGAAGATAAGATGAATCCGATATCTGGTTTAGAAACTTTAAAAATCTTGTAAAAAGACAAGATGAGGTCATTCAATAACGACTACCTTCTTTCCAAAGTGGCCACGCCTTTAAAGCTTCGCCCTAATTATAGAATCGACTACCTTGATGATGAAAATGAAGTAGCGAGCTAACTCAAGACCTCCTTGAGGCAATATGCTAACTTAGCCGAGAAGAGGCTGAACAGTTCTCATAAGAAGAGTCAATTTAATGATGCAAGCACTACTATGAACACACAGGCAGATTTGGAATCACCTCATGGAGAAGTGAATAGGGATAAGTTAATTCTATACAACTGTTTATTATAAAGAGAGGTATGTTTATTGTTTGAACGATATGCTCGCAAAAGCAGCAATTACTGACGACAAAAACTTGTAAAAAAGATAGATCCAGCAAGTCGGAGATTGGTTCAAAACTAATTTAGAAGTAGTCAATTACAGAACCAGACCACCTCTGCATCAGAAATTTCCAACTAGCAACCCTTCAAATCATGAGTGCTTTAATTTTGATCAGATATTATTCTTGCAGGAAAGACGGGATTAAATCGGAGATGCTATCGCCAGAGTAAAAGTTAAAAGCCATATCGCAATAAAGATAGAAGCATCAGCAGGCACAAAAAGTGATAAAGAAGTAGTTCATAAATAGTAAAGATATTTTAACTACAACTAATAAAGAAATAAAGAAGGATCAGAGTTAGGAGTCTTTAGCCGGAGTGTCTGGAACCTACGGAGGAGAATCCTTATCTCCAGAGGGATCAAAATCCACATTCTAAAGAAAACTAATTTCTAATAGCGAATAAAGAGGGGTATCTGCTCTAGATAATATCAGCAATAACTTTAGAGATAAGTTTATGGCGTTAAGAAACTAGAAGAAACGAGACCCTGATCAGCCACCTTCTAATTACATGCTATGTGATTATGACTACGGGACTCCTGGATATCTTATGCAACTAGATAAAATGTTATCATAGTCAACTCAGAGCTCAATGTCAAGGACGAGGGTATAGCAATAAATAAAGAGTAGCCTGGTAGAGTGGTCAAGACAGAAGAAGATAAGATAATCCATGAATTTGCACAAGAGTGAGCTCCTCTAGAACTCTAATTATTAATCTCTTGGAATCACAATAAGATCCCAGGCTTAGACAACTATGGGAGGAACCAGGAATAACTTTAAGAGTTTCAAAATTCCTGACGATTCAAAGGAGCTGAAAGAGTTAGATAAGAAGTTTTTAGACTTCAATAACGATGATGATAATGATTTGGAAAGTGATTTTGAGAACTTCTAACGCGAAAGTACTCGCCAAATTTAGCTAATCTCAAGTAATAACTTAAGTTTGGACTAAGCATCTGCTGCTATTTCGAGGTTTAAGCCAAAAAGGATAATAGATCTCACAAAAGACAACTTTGATAGCTATGCAGATGTGTTTGACTAGTCAACTAAGGACGACTCTCTTCAAAATACATCGGTTAAAAAATCTTTTAAGCTACCTCCTGAGTTGGAAGGATACAGCTTGCCTCCACCTCCTCTCACCTTAGGCTAACTAAGATAAAAGCTACAGTACACTCCACAATCAGTAAAGAATATAGACTCGAAGGCCTTGCATAAATTGAGATAGTATCGATCAAATGTGGTCTTCAACTTGACTACTTAAGTTAACAACAACTCTAAAATAGATGAATCTCTGCCGAGTGAGTCTATCCTCAAGATTGAAGATTTACTGAACTAAACTAATTAGAGTCATCGAGGGGGTAATTATCCCCTAATTAATATCGATAAGTCTCACATAGACTCAGCAATTGTGGGAGGAGACGCATAAAACAATGATGTAATAACTCTCAGTTGCTTTACTCGACCATAATCAGTTAAGAAAAATGTAAAGCAAGCATCAATAAATCTATCTGCTCTCCCTTCTATAGCATCCAATATCAAAATATTAAGTAAGGAGAACAATTTAAAGATGGCTTAGCTGATAGAGATTGAGAAAATTAAAAAAGAACTTTCTAAGAAAGATGTACCTGTGGGAACTGAAGTGTTGGAGAGAGCTATATTGCTCAATAATGAGAGAGATGAGCAAGATTCAAGGAATATAGGCAGAAGAGTCACTGGATCTGATTTATAATAAATCAACGACTAATAAATAAATAGTTTTTAAACAAATATTAATATTCCTATTATAATTCTTCAAAAACTTAAAATTTAATTTATTTCTGAAACTATATGAACGGGAGAACTAAATTTGAGTAAAAGTTTTAATTTATTTTTAATCTAATCTGATTCATTTATAATTTAGTTGTAATTATTGGTAAATTAACTTTGGTTGATCATATTAAAGCTAGCATATATTGAAGAGTTGATTTTAAAACTTAAAATAACTTTCTTTAATTATATATATAGAATGGAAAATAATTTTGTATATAGCTGATGTGTGATTCTATAAATTTAAAATATCGATTGGTAATCTTATAAGATGTAAATTAAAAACAAATAGGGGATTTTATTGACATTATTTTTTTATCCATTTTAATTTATTTTCAATTCTTTAGGTTTTAATTAAACTGCATATTTTGTTGCTTATATTTATTGAGATTAAATCAAGTACCCTAACCTTGGAGATTTTCTCCTCAAGAATCCTTTTAAGAAAGAAAAAGAAGCCAAAAAGAAGAAGAGAAGCAGACTTTGAGTATATAAATTGTAATAATCAGGAAGAATAAATAATTAAAGGATGCCTTGGTGAACAAAATTAAGATCTTAAATAAGTTAAAGAATATTATTGTTTGGGTGACTTAGGATTTATTATATTATTGTTACATTATTTTGATAATTCCAAGGCTTAACTTAGAATCCAAAAGCTCTTTTGTAAATTTCTTTCAAGTTTTGGGACTGAAAGCTAACAAGTTCATTTGGATGTCTTGAGTTTTTCTTTTTTAATAAGCGTCATATAAGCCTTCTCAATGATGAATTTCCCCTCCTTGTATTTTTCACTTTGGTTAGTTGCAAAGATCTACATAAATTTATGTGAAATTATTCCATTATCTGTTTTGAAGTGGTGAATATTTTTGGTACTTACATAGGTCCATCCCACATTCTTCATGCAGCTATTGCAGTGCAAATCACACACTTTGTGAAGCCCAGTCATGAGCATCTTTTCTTCCTCAGGGCCCTTGAAGCAATTCACCCTATTATGGGATTTAGACTATCACCAGAAAAGCAGAACTCGCATTAAATCGTGAAATCTAATAAAATCTGAAATTTGACTTACACTTTGTTGAAGAGGAAAGCCTAGCCAGTTTTCCCATGGAAATTCTATTTTTAGAGTTTAGATATAAAAGCTTGCATTACCTTTGAAACAATCTCGTGCTACTCTGCGAGGTGAGTCCTACAGTAGGCACATTGGTAGTAAGGTTCCTGCAGGTATTCTAGATATATTTTGCCCATTTTATTTTATTATGCATCCATTTTGAGATCAATAAGTTCCCTAGTCTGATATGTTTGGCTTCAAATTTTTGGAATCTAAATAAGCAAAATAGATATAGAGATTAGCTGGCAGTGGACTATAATTAGACTGGGATATTTTATGGAATTCATATTTTTAATGTGAATATGACGTGGCTGTTTGTTGAAATGACTTTATATTTTGAAGGTGCTGTTAATTATAATTAGTGATAATAAAATGCTGCTATTTTACTTGGTAGGTTGGATGATCTTCTCTCAATCAATATTGATGAGAATGCTTACTTGCTGCAAGAGAAAAAGAAGACTAGACGCTGCGAGTCACAGACTCAATAAGAAGTACTTGAGTCCTTGGCATATAACTAGTGCACACAGAGGAGGCTCATGCGAAAGACTTGAAAATACCAACTCTGCTTTTAAACATGCAGTAAGTACTAATGAAGAGAAGCTATTCTCTTGACCAGCATTAACATATCGCATTTTATAATTTCAAGCTAATGGATTTAAAGATAGAACTTGGCATTGATTTATTGGAGTGCGACGTGCAGATGACTAAAGATGGAGTGGTCATAGTTGCTCACGATGACGATTTGAAGAGAATCTGTGGAGTGGACAGAAAGATAGAGGAATTTAACTATGAGGAACTTCCTCCCATACTTAAATCCTTCCCTACTCACTTTGCAGAGGGAGAGTATCAACTAAGACCTGAAGAGTCACAGAAGTTTACCACTCTGAGAGAGATGTTCGAAATATCACAATACAAGCTTGATCAGCATTGACTTGAAAAACGCAAGCGACTAAATGAGCACCCAAGTCAATGAGCTAATCAAAGAGTTCAAGAGAGAGCATTTAACAATCTGGGGATCTATGTTCCCAAACCAGCACAAAAAGATAGGAAGACTCAACCCAAATATCCCACAGTTCTTCTCAGGAAGCCAAACCCTAATAGTTTATCTTCTCTACTATCTAGGTCTGTTGTTTTTGTATCCTCTACCCGCAGATGCTTTTATGGTTCCCTTGTTCACAACTGAGAAGCTAAGATTTTTCAGAAAGTAATTGGTTAAGAGAAATAGAGACACACTTCTGGGAAGGATGCTAGTAGTTTTGCTGGGAGTGCTAATAAGAAACTCTAAGAATCTATATAGACACTTGAGAGCGAGAGGAGTAATTGTGGTGGTGTGGGTGCTGAATGAAATGAGTGAGTTTGAAGAGGCTCTTGAATATGCTCCTGAGATTGACGGCATGATGACCGATTATCCTACTAGACTAGTTGAATTCATTGAAAAATACAATATCAGCATAAAATAAATTAGATTTATATTTCAATAACGGCTTTAATTTATTGAAAATTAATTATCAAGAAAGAAGTTTTTGGCATTTTTTAACATGGGATCTTTTTTATATAAGTTCTTCTTCCTAATTATTAATAAAATTATTCTTAAAATTGTCAAATTTAATTTCCTAAAATAAGAAATTGTTTTCTAGTATGTGAATAATGACAAACTTGCTTGAAATAAAAGCCAAAAAATCGTATCTAATTTGTTTCAATATATATTTTGGTTAATTGACACAACATTTTGAGTAAGTAAATTGAAAATTAAAATCCACGTTAATTTTATAAGGAGGCGAGTTACGATTACTCGCTTTATAGTTTATATCAACCCCACCACTGAGGTCTCACTGAGGCTTACGACCCATTTATAGTTGGAATCATTTGTCTACTCTGGGGAACTGAATAATTATCAATTATAATCTTCACTTAAGAAATATTAATAAATTTTAGTTTTAAATTTGTATAGTGTTAAATAATTACCAGTGACCCCTTGTCCATATGCTTAGTTGGTGACATCTCTGCCTCCATGTTGGCTCATAGGAATGTTATACTAGTGCCTCATATTCTGCCTCTTGAGGTCTATCGGTCCTAAGTTATAATCGTAACTAGTTGGATCTGCCTTGGTGTATTTTTCCATGAGCATCCTCTGCGACTCCATCCTGCCTGCCTGTACAATATTATTGGCTCCAATCATGTTCTTGTAGACATCTCTAAGGTTATTATACACTTGGAGGGAGTCCTTGGATTTAGTCCTTGGCATCATGGGAGGCATGCCTAGTTTGTAGTCAGAAGGTCGCTGCTAGGGAGAGATCAGCTACTGATTGTGCTTGCCGTAGTTCTTGTCTAAAATGCTTCCGAGGTAGGGACCACCATATTTAGGTGTCTGCTGCTGGGACACTACATTTCGCCCCAAAGCGTTGTTTAGTTGAGGAAGCGGTGCATATTTATTGCTCTTTATTTATTAAAATTGTAATAAAAAATCATTCTTGGAATTAATTAAAAAATACAGCACTTTATTGCTGGGTCTTGTTTTATAGGACTGTTAAATTAAAATAATATAATGAAATTTAAAGCGTAAAAATTCAATTATAAAAATAAAAAGCATTAACTTTTTATTGCTCTGTCTGCTGCCGATTAAACGCTAGTTTGGGTCTTCAGAAGTCATGTAAATTTAGTTACGCTAGTTGATTCGTGATTCTCTTTAGTCGATTTGAGCTATTATGGGGTGCTGGACTGAGTGGGCTTCTTAGTTTCTAGAGGGATAGTTTTCAGAATATTTATCGTACTAACGACTGGCGAGGTTACCTTTTTATTGGGCCAAATTATTCTCAAATTAAAATTCATTAAGTACTTAAGTTTCTTTAAAATCCAAATTAAATTCTCACAGTCCTTGAAATTGAATTAATTTATATTGTAGATCTCAGAGATTCCGTTACTTTGAGCTGGAGAAGATCTGGGTAAGTTGTTAACGTAAAGTTTTTATCTGTATTACTGTACTTTTATGTATGGATCTAAAATTAAATAATACTTAATCTCTTTAATGTGATCTCCGTCTTATCGCTCATCTGACTGCTAGTTAGAGGCATAAATTTGTCTTTGCTGCTGTAGCTTACTCAGCAGTTATCCTTCCCTATCACTGCTTGCTATTCTGTGCTTGGAGGCTATTTCCTCTCCTTTCTCAGCCAACTAATTCTACACTCCGTTTACATTCTATCCATTAGAAAAAAGCAAAAGCTATAGCTTTGGCACTCAAGGATCTCTGAGCAGCTGGCTTTCCATTTCTGCCTATGGGGGGTTTTCTGCTTACCACTATAAGCTCTCCATTGGGGGAGTTTGGCTGCATACTTGAAGGAAACTGGCCTTCTCTGACTGTCGCCTCCTCTTCTTGTATAGAATGAAGCTGCTCCTGAATCATGGATCTGTTAACCTTTTCAATGGCCGCTCTTTCAGATTCTTCTACCTCACTCTTTGAATCTCTCCTTGGCTTTTTCTCATAGTTACTCTTTGGAAGTCTTTCGGATAGCAATTTCAAGTTCTTAGGTACCTTGATTGTGCCTAGTAGCAGATCTCCTTAGAGATCATCCTCTTCGAAGTCCCTAGCTTTAGTCTCTCTAATCTCATTGTATTTTGCCACAAAGACTGGCATGTGAATAATCTACTTTGTATTTGGGCGTTTCTTAGGATCAACTTGTAATAGAGCCTTGAGCATGGCGTTTAAATCAGATGAGTACTGGGCTGGTATCTTCGGATACGCACCAGAGAGTACTTTCTTGAAGAGACCTTGCATGTCTTTGGCTTCAAAGGGAGGATGAAGGGCTACTAGTTCGTAGAACACACAGCCGAGAGACCAAATATCTGATCTCTTGTCATAGGGTTTATCCTGCCAAACTTCTGGACTAGCATAATAAGGAGTACCAGTTTAGGTCTTGAGGATGCCCATCTTTGCAATCTTACTCACATTTAGGTCTCCAAGTTTGACGATACCATTTTTAGTAAGGAAAATGTTGGCGCACTTGATGTCTCTATGGACTATCTTCACTTTGTGTAGGGCTTAAAGACCCACTACCATTTAGTAAAAAATGCTCCATGCTTCTTCCTCAGGGATGAATTTTCCTTAGCGCTTCAGCTGGTTGATCTTAGAAAGCAGATCTCCACCATCTGCAAACTCCATGACAATGCAAAGCGTGGAAGATGATTCCTCAAAGAAGGCTTCCTTATAACCAGCGATGTTAGGGTGCTCTACTGAAGCTAAAATTCGAACCTCATTCAGAGCATTCTCCTTCTCCTTCTCAGATAACTTCATCAGTTTCACCTAAATAGATGTTAGTCAATTCAATGCGAAGCAAATAAGAGTAGAAATACTCCTAGGTTAAATATAACTGAGTATTCAAGGGAGGGCTAAGAGATGTTTGTGCTCCATTAAATCAGAAAAATATGAATAAATCCGATCGCACTTGAACATTTCAAACCGCCACCCATTGATGCCTTCTTTATTTTCTTACCTTTTTGAGTGCGTATTCTTTGCCATCAGTCTTTCTCTTGACTTTATAAACCTCCGAGAAGGCTCCCTCTCCTACATTTGGTTAGGTTAAGTTTGTGCTTACCAATCTTTTACATGACTTGAAAGTCAGAGAGCTTTGTGTTAGTGGTGCCAGAGTTCATTAGATGACAATTATAGCTACTTCTTAATCTGCAGAGTATAATCTATTATAAATAAAAAGAGACATAAGTTATTTTAAGAACATAATAACTTCCCACTGCTTGATGAAATCTAACGCACAAGACAAAATGGAATAAGTGAATTTATTTGAATATACATTTGATTGAGGAAGTAAACTATTTATGAAAGTGGTTGGGCTTTAGAGCTGAGTTTCAAGCAGAGACTAACTTGAGTTTTTCAACTCTGGTGTTGCAAGCATCGATAACCTTATCGAGTTAAGCACCTTGGTTGCTCTCTTGAGCTTTCTGAACTGCAGCTTCAATTATTTTTTTAAAGGGAAAATTTAAAAAAGAAAAAGTAATATAAATCTCTGGGAAAGGGTTTTTTGCAAAATTTATATAAAATCAATTTTTAAAATTTCCTATTCCTTTTTAATTTGAATTTGTTTTTTTTAAAATTTTTAAAAAAAATTTTTTCCCAATTTACCTTGGGATGTTTTTTTTGAAAAAAGATAAAAATTAAAATTTACCCCTACTACATTTAAATTTGGTTTTTAAATTTTTGGGGTTATATTTTTGGGAAAAGGGTATCCCTTTAAAGCTCTTCTCTGGCCTTGTTTTTTTTTCCCACTCTCACTTCTTTTTCTTTGAAAAAAAGGCGGGGGCACAGGCCCTTAGGCTTCGGTTTTGGTTGCTGCTGCTTTTTCTTTTTCCATCGGGTTTATTTAAATCAGGGGCTTTCTCATCTTTTAAACTTCTTTTCCTTTTTTAAACCACTTTCTTCCCCGGGCCTTCTTTTCCTCCTCCCTTTTTGTTATTTTGTGCCCTTATGCTTCTTGCCTCTAGTCTGCTCTTGCTTTTTTTCCCCCAAACCCTTGCTCTTTGGCGGGTTTGGTTTTTGAAATTCCCCTTGGCTTTCATTAGTTCTTTGGGCTTAGTTTCCCCTTTATTTGCCCCCAACCCTTGCCCGGCCCTTATTCTTTCCCCTTTGTAATTTCCCTTCTTTCCTCTTTGAACCTTTTTCGTTTTTTTTTCTTTTTGCCTCCTTTTGGGGTTCTCCCTTTTTTCTTTTCCTTTCCTTCGCCCTCTGTTCATCTCTGCCCCCCTTTTTTCATTTCTTTCCCCTTTTTTTTTACGGGATGCTCATGGCGAGGCACTTGCAGATCCAAGTCATTCCTCAAGATCTGTCTAAGAAGCTAGTTTTCATTTCTGAGTCGCTTTGACTCCTTGTTCATTTCTCTCTCAGCTGCTTCAGCTTCTTGGACTAGCTTTGCAAGCTCCTCATTAGTTACATTTTCATATTGCAGTTTGAATTCAGGAGTGGGCTTTGGCAAAGGCTTAGGTTTTGCCTAGTTTTGCACTTGATCCTTGCCTCTGCCATTGTTGCCCTTCTGCTCCTTGACATTAGTTTTGTCCTGTGCACCATCTTTGCCCTCTTATGGCTTCTTCTGTCTGTACCTCCTCTGATTGGTCTTTCCTTCCTCAGCTGGCTCTTGCTCATTAGCCTATCCCTCAGCTGGGCCCTTGTTCCTGTTTCTCTTCTTATATCTCCTCTTGCCATCTTCTCCTCCTGCGTTCTCGTGTTTCTAGTTATGCTCATCAGTAGCTTTCTAGTCTTGAGGATTAGGCAACTGCTCAACCCTCCTGTACTGAGTAGATTGGCCTTTATTGTTCTTGGGCTGTTGCTGATTGTTTCTCTGGCCTCCTCTTTGTCCTTTTGACTAAATTTTGGGGGTTGGGGTTTTAATTTTGGTTGTTCCCTTTTTTTGATTTTAAATTTAAAAATTATTTGTTTTCTCAAAAGATATTCTTTCGAATTTATGTCAACTCCTTGTAAAATTATTTAATTTCTTGACATAGATAATCCATAATTTTCAAGTTATAAAAATGGATGAGCTTCTTTAATAGTGAGTTTTTCAAAGCAGATGCTTAAAAGCAAGGCTATTGAAATGGGATCTGTAGCGCTACACTAACTCAAAATACTCCCTGGCTTCTTTGCCCTTTATTTCAAGAGTCTGATGCAACTGCTGTACCAAAGGAGTCTAATTCCTCTCTTGGATCGCTCGCAGTTGCTTGATAAGTTTCTGCTACTTCTGAATTTACTCTTGATGCACAAGTCTCTCTGCTGATATCCGATTCGAGTACCAGCTGTGATACTCTTCAGACATTTTAAGGCACTCTCGCAATTACTCAGACAAACAAACAACCTCCCTTTTCAAATCCTCAATAGTCAACTGCTAAAAGTTATTTTGCAGTTGTAGATTCTACATGAACTCTATGGACTCATCTGCTATTTCTTCAAAGTGCTTTTCAATGGTTGAAATGTCTCCTTCAAAAGCATCTCGCATCAAGCTGTCACCATCAATTCGATGATCTCCTTCTAGAATTGACAAGTCCTAATTTGAGTTAAAAAACTTCCTCTAAGATTCCTAGGTTTAGTGGACTTTAGAAGATGGATAAATAAAATTTCTCTAGTCTTCGTCAGTAATAGGTGGTTAAGTTTAAACTTCGGCTAGATCTCGAGGTTACTCGTCCTAACTGAGAAGGCTTGGAAATTAATCCAATCCTTAAAATAGATAAGTCTGAATTTCATCTGACTTGGCTCCATCATTCTTTTTCAAGCTCTCTGAAAATAAACATATTTTGGTGAAATGATCAATTAATTAACGCTTGATCTAATAGACACAGTTCACAGATTAAATATTCAGAGCATTGAGCGAAATGACCTTAATAAGCAGGCAGCGATTAGTGGAATAATAATTAAATTTTACAAACTCCAATCCCATCTCTACTCAGAGAGGCTGGGAATCAAGATCAGCAAGGCAAGTATAGTGGATCAAGAATCCATTGAAGGTAGCACTTCTTAATGGGAGTGTTGATTGAGCTCTAGTAAAGCACCACAGTGGAAAGTGGTTAGGGGCCCTGGTTGAGGCTCGATAATATCATACTCCTCAGCTCACCAAGGCTGATTGTTCTACGGTTTCCGCTTGCGGAAAGCCATTACCCCTTCCTCATTACGTTATCCTAACCAATTTATAGGCGCGCTCAAGATCATGTGGGCAATTAAATTTTGCACTCTCTGGGGACAAACAAAGTTCAAGATGAGAATCAGCAATCATCAATCCAAGAATAGAGCCAGAGACCATCATGTGCTGCGACCCTGAATTTGGCCAAATGCCAGCCAGTAGTGATCCTCCAGACAGCTTGCAGGGCTCCTAGTTTCTCTCTTGGGGAGCAGCTATAAAATCAAGCAGAGCATAGTTCCTGGAGAGCCAAGACAGATTCGCCGACCAGCACCTGTGAAGGTGGAAGGCTTTTGCCAAGTAATCAGCGCGCAGAGCTCTCAGGCCGGCTGGCTAGCAAGCAGAAGGGCTCCCTCATAGTCCAATAATGTTTCCGGTCCTCCAAAGTATGAGCGGCGATACAGCGACACCTTTCCAGCCTTGCCTTCCACCAGAGAGGACCTCTCCAAACTTCAGAGGAATTACTTGCCTCCAATGCTCATTCTCAGGTTAGCCTCTATGCGCTGCGCGGCCACAAAGATTTCAGTAGTGTCAACCCATAGGGCTTCCCTTCGCTATCCTCTCTCGACATGAGAGTTAACTAGGAGATCATGAGAGGCTAGACTTATAGGAGATGACCTCTTGCTCAAATCGATCAGCAGCGCAGAATGCGAAGGCGAAATCGTTCTATGTCCGATTGAGGGAGGGGCAGCCGCTTCAAGCCCTCCATGCAGGAAGGGAGAGTAGACGAATTCGCTTGCTACTTATTCAAGTGAAGGACTCCTAGAGTATCAACCGTCTGCCCAAAGCATGGCCTCCCTGAGGGGAAGAACCTCAGAGGCTGTTTGATCATCTGCTCGAAGGGCTTACTCCCATGGAGGTGAGCTGACATGCCTGGTTGAAGATGTCTGTCATCAGTATCTCCGAGAGGAGGTGCCTGACGGAGCAGCAATCGTGGCTCACCCATTCCAGGCTAGAGTGTGCAATCTATCTTGGAGCCCACACGTAAGAGTCATTAGTGAGTACGTTGGCGCCTCACCGATTCGAGACTCAACGGCAGCGGCCGAAGATGACAGACTGCCGAGTCGTGAGTTCAACCCTCCGACTTTCAGTTCCACCAGTGACGCGCTGCTCTTGGATTCGCTTATCTCTGTAGGGATTTCTCTTGCCTCTTCTGCAACCAGTCAGCTCATTGCCTGGGGGTCGTCCTCACAGTGAGAAGAAGAACCCCTCACAATCTACACAACTCAAGAGCATCGAGAGCATAGGGTAAGCAACTCAAGAAGCTGGCCTTGATCCAGTTCCAAGAGAGCGCATCAACGTGCAGCTGGAACCAGGATACAAACTCAGCTCTCCTCTGAGTAGGTAGTCTTATCCGGGCGTCCCTCTTGATCGCAGCAAAGATTCTCTCAACAGGGGCTAGCTGGAATTAGTACGGCCCTAAGTAAATCACAGACGCCTGAAGCAGGCGGAAGGTTCGCAGAGTCTCCTGGCTGCGGTGGTAGGTGGCGTTATCGAGCAAGATGCTCGTGGTGGCTCTCCAGTCCAGCGTCTCTCCGTCAAGGTATTCGGCCAGCTCGAGGATGAAGCTCCTGGATAGTGAGGAGGTTGTTGCGGCCCAAGGGTACGTGGGCCCGCCCGTGGGGGC
>JAJKFJ010020926.1:0-45160 GCA_027382625.1 Tetmemena sp. SeJ-2015
ACTCTACACTTATTTAGTATTAGTTAAGAAACAGAAATTACTATCCTATGTAAGATGGCTTTATATTAAGTTTTGTAGGGATATTTCATTTCAAGTGGGCAACCACTACTACCAAAGTTAAACTTTTCTCAAGCTAAAACTTAAAGTTATAAGTAGAGTTCTTCCATCTCTGGAATTGAAGAAGGTCATATTAAGGCAAAGGCCAACATGGAAAAGTGTATTTAACTGATTGGGAGGGATATCAAACTCATGAACAAGCTCGAGAGAGACTTTTGGGTGAAGGTGACCAGCAAGTGAAAGACTTCAATGAAGAGCTACAGGACTTTGAGGAGCAGCTGTAAGACTTCGAGAACATCTTAAAACAGATACTGCAACAAAAGATTTCCAAAAAACTAGAATATTAGGTAAATAGAAGTAATACGTTTCAAAATATAAGTAAGTGAGCAATAAATATGTTATTATGTCAATTTGCCCTGGCATCTAAATTAATTATATACAATGAAAAAGTATTGGGTAAATTCTAAACAAATATTGTGCTTACCTTTCTTTGCCCCTGACTAGTTTTCCATAAACCCTTTTATATATTTTTAAAAGCCCCCTTCAAAGTTTTTTTTCCTTTCTTTCCAAATGGTATGTCATGAATTTTAAACTTGATCAATCGGGAACGCCAAGTTTTATTTTTGTTACATAAGATTTCGATCAATTGTTTCAAAGATGCAGTATTGACTGCTAATTTGAGATTCACTCACTTAGTCCAGGATTAATTTTCAAGATCTTCACAACTATCAAGTTCCTTCTGGAAAGAAAAAATACACATCAACTAATTAAGTTTGATTTAACTCCTTGCATTTGCAAACCTGGCCTAAGGTTTAAGAGTGTATCCACAGATGGCCATAGAGTAAGATCACCCTTTATTAGGTAGATTGTATAAAAGTAAAATGAAGATTTCATGAGAACTTGGATAGGTAAAGGAGGAATTGTTGAAATGGACTAAAGTAAAAGTAAAGATTTTAATTATTTTAATCGAGGTGGGGGGGGCCCCCTTTTGTTAAAAGGTGCTCAATTTAATTTTAAGACATTTGGGGCGGGTGGCGATTTAATTTTCTAATGTGATCAGCATTGAGATTTTTTTAAGATTTCACTGACTTGCTCTACACTATATACTACAATAAAATATACTACATCACTACTACTAATAACATCATGAAAATATTTGAGGTAAGTCCATCTTTGATTTGTTTATTCCATTTACGCAATTGACTATAATCATACTCTATTAAGATATCAGCATTGAATTTGCAAATTTTTAATAAAATACTTCTCAATAATTGGAAGTATGCTCAATATTTAAATTATTAAATTAGGTGCGAGTTTTAATTATCTTACACTAGTAAAAAGTTACTCATAAAATTGCAGGTAATATAAGTAGCTTCATTTACAAATCATACTCAGGTTGATTTACCTGAAAATCGAGGGTTATGTAAAACGAAGTTGGACTATGGAACTTGCGCAGCAGCTATCTATAGGACTCAGAATGGATGCCTAGAAAGAATGAATCTCGATAAGCCTCCTCATGGATTTATTGGAAAGCTCTCTGATAATTCGTGCATATAGTCATCACCAATTCTTGAATCAAATAAAAAATCTACCTTAGAGTTATACCCATGAAGGCTTAGCAGAAATATTCAGATAGTCACACTGCTGATGTAGTTCTCATAATCTTCAAACATCCACAAATAATGCAAAGATTTCCTGGCCAAATCTCAACCGACCACAAATACCAAAACTCTGCGCAAGGTTTCGGACTTCATATTCTTCTTAAGAACGCAACGAGGATTTGTAAAATGCATGTTTAATTCATTATTAGAGCCGTGCATACTTGAATCTGTTTTCATAATCAGCCCTAAAAGTGATTTAGCAGCACCCCGCCCTCCTCATGCTACCTCGTCATGATCAGAAACGTTATTGGTATTGTTTTCTCTCTTAACCCCTATGTGTATTATTTTTAAAGGCAAGGCGAAAGCAATTCAAAGTTGAGGTGCTTCTCAACCCTGCAAATCACCGTAAAGTAATTCAAGCACAGCTGAGATCTTCCATTCATACCAAATCTGCAAATTATCTCAAGCAAGAAGTTCACGAACTCAAAAAGTGATTGGATTAATAGCGGCGATAAGATTTCCAGCAGCCAAACATGTTTTTGAAATTCTCGTTCCCGCTTATCATTGCAAATGAGTCTTCAAATCAGGGTTCCAAAGAGTTAGCGAAGCAACAAACACTGCAAAGACATTGGCACTCTCCTCAAATACAATTCAACGAGTGGCCACCAAGATTACACAAAGTATATCCAGACATGGACTCTTTCACCCTATGAGCATGATTAGCATATCCATTCTCGAAAATGGAATAAACTTACGCTTCGCAATACGAGGATGAAGTCAGAATGCGCGGCAAACCTCAGACAATATATCCTTGAACGCAGAGTGGCGCATCAAGCACCTTTCATATTATAATAATTATATCATTAATAACTTAAAGCTATATAACTCTTCACAGTTTTAATTGATCGATTAAATTATCAAAGTGCTTCACTCCTCATTCCATCTTAATTAATATAACTGCTCTAACTTTATCATGAATTTTAAAAATGGAGAAGACTCCCTCTGGCTCGTGATGAGAATAACAGCAAAAAAATGAAGGAGTTGATAGGTAATTTACTCTAGGTAGAAAGTCTGGAGATATTTAACATTGATTAAGCACTCAGGAATTAGTGGATGGTAGATAGCATTATAAGTTACCTCAACATCAAAAAGAAGATAGCGATAGAGGCATTCACGAACTTAAAAAACTTAATCTTCATCTATTAATGTCAAAAAGCAGTGATGTCATACATTATGAGAACACTCATAGAAAAAAAGGAAAATGACAATCTCTAGATTTTATTTGAACTTCTTAATAAATGGTAGATGAATTAGGTCTGACCTGCAGTAACGAGCAAGAGGGAGTCTTCTCCATTTTTAAAATTCATGATAAAGTTAGAGCAGTTATATTAATTAAGATGGAATGAGGAGTGAAGCACTTTGATAATTTAATCGATCAATTAAAACTGTGAAGAGTTATATAGCTTTAAGTTATTAATGATATAATTATTATAATATGAAAGGTGCTTGATGCGCCACTCTGCGTTCAAGGATATATTGTCTGAGGTTTGCCGCGCATTCTGACTTCATCCTCGTATTGCGAAGCGTAAGTTTATTCCATTTTCGAGAATGGATATGCTAATCATGCTCATAGGGTGAAAGAGTCCATGTCTGGATATACTTTGTGTAATCTTGGTGGCCACTCGTTGAATTGTATTTGAGGAGAGTGCCAATGTCTTTGCAGTGTTTGTTGCTTCGCTAACTCTTTGGAACCCTGATTTGAAGACTCATTTGCAATGATAAGCGGGAACGAGAATTTCAAAAACATGTTTGGCTGCTGGAAATCTTATCGCCGCTATTAATCCAATCACTTTTTGAGTTCGTGAACTTCTTGCTTGAGATAATTTGCAGATTTGGTATGAATGGAAGATCTCAGCTGTGCTTGAATTACTTTACGGTGATTTGCAGGGTTGAGAAGCACCTCAACTTTGAATTGCTTTCGCCTTGCCTTTAAAAATAATACACATAGGGGTTAAGAGAGAAAACAATACCAATAACGTTTCTGATCATGACGAGGTAGCATGAGGAGGGCGGGGTGCTGCTAAATCACTTTTAGGGCTGATTATGAAAACAGATTCAAGTATGCACGGCTCTAATAATGAATTAAACATGCATTTTACAAATCCTCGTTGCGTTCTTAAGAAGAATATGAAGTCCGAAACCTTGCGCAGAGTTTTGGTATTTGTGGTCGGTTGAGATTTGGCCAGGAAATCTTTGCATTATTTGTGGATGTTTGAAGATTATGAGAACTACATCAGCAGTGTGACTATCTGAATATTTCTGCTAAGCCTTCATGGGTATAACTCTAAGGTAGATTTTTTATTTGATTCAAGAATTGGTGATGACTATATGCACGAATTATCAGAGAGCTTTCCAATAAATCCATGAGGAGGCTTATCGAGATTCATTCTTTCTAGGCATCCATTCTGAGTCCTATAGATAGCTGCTGCGCAAGTTCCATAGTCCAACTTCGTTTTACATAACCCTCGATTTTCAGGTAAATCAACCTGAGTATGATTTGTAAATGAAGCTACTTATATTACCTGCAATTTTATGAGTAACTTTTTACTAGTGTAAGATAATTAAAACTCGCACCTAATTTAATAATTTAAATATTGAGCATACTTCCAATTATTGAGAAGTATTTTATTAAAAATTTGCAAATTCAATGCTGATATCTTAATATTAGATTTGTCTTTTATTTTTCTTCTTCTCATGTCTGATTTCCTTATCTTACTTGTGACTTATTGCTCCTCTCATTTTCTCATTGCAACATCCGGCAAAAATTTCAAGAATAATAAAAATATTCACTAATTTTAATAGCTATTTTAGCCTTGGCCGGCCTTTCTTTGATTAAAAGGTTACTTAACTTTTAATTTATATATTTTTTTAATGCTAACCTACACTGCATTTAACTGATAGCGAGAGAGTGAGAGATCTTGGGAGTGATGATGGAGCCTGCACAGCTCATAAATGGGATATCTGCTCTTTGTTTTCTCTTGAACAACCTTCCCCACTCCCCTTTTTTTCCTGTTTAGCCATTCATAAACTCGCTCCATAAAATTAAATCTTTAACTAGCGTTTGTAATCTTGCTTAAATTGGCTGAAAGGAAGTAAGTCAGAGCAGTCGCTCTTCAAGTTGAGCAATTTATTTCGTAAATTGCCTGTCAACTCACTCACCTGTAAAAGGTATCTTATCCAAGCTAGAGCGAGATTGATGGCAGGCATACAGTTTAATGCAAATTGGTTCAAGCTCCCATTTATCAAAGTCTGTTTAGTCCCAATAAAAAGAGAGTTATCTAAAATTAATTATTCAAAGTTCTATCTCGCTTTATTAATTAAAGATTATCTATGAGAGATATGCCTGTTCAGCCTTCTGCTTAACTTACTCTTCAAGAAGTTCAATTGAGGCTACACCAGTAGGATCTCAACTATTTGTGCTTCCTTTAATTCGATTGCCTCAAGACTTAAAAAAGAAATCATTAAAGTTTATTAAAAAAGAAAGATATAATATTTGCTTCGCTTATATATCCAACTGTTCTTCTATTTTCCGATTCCCTATCCTCTTTACCTAACTCCAGAGAATAAATAACTTAAATCTAAGGGCTATATTATGTCTCGTAGGTGCAACTATAATAACTTGAAAGAAAGAGAGTTTATTTCTTTTAAAAATATTAAGGAGCTCCTGCTTGTTCGAAGCAAACCAGAAGGTATTTAAGCAAAAGTCTAACAGTTAGACTAATTAAGGATAATAGGAATTGCTCGCTAGTTTCAATATAATTATTTGAACTTATGATAGTGAGAGTGCAAATAGTAGTTGAAAATACCACAGTTATAGTTGCTACTTCTGTTGTTGTGAAGTTGGCACAAAGCTTGTTGGAGGTTAACCCTCCTAAGATATTAGCGAGGTTGAAGAATAAAAGCTCCTCGCCTACTTTCCTTGGCTCTTCGTCAAGTGTTGCTATCAGGCTGAGCTACCTTCTTCAACTCACTTACCTATAACAAATCATCGAAAGCTTTCCTAGCAAAGAAAGACTCATTCGCGAAAGCTACAGTTAGAAAGTGAATTAATAACTATCGCTTGTATTAATTATTAATTAGCTGATGATCCTATTTCTTTTGATTGGCTTGCCTTGCTTATGCTCAAATTAATCCTCCTTTAAAATATATCAATTTTTTCCAGCCTTATTTACTATTAGGCATAAAAATTGCCTATACGTTCACTCTTCCAAACTATGCATCTGTCTCTACTATAACCCATTCTTAATTTTTTCTTAGGCTGCCTCTTCAACATAAGACTTTAAATTTATATTTAAAAAAATATGATATGAAATAAGATGTATGAAGCTTTGCTTAACCTTCTATAGCAAGTTTGATCCTCTTCTTAGCCGAATAAAAGGCAGAAAAGCTCCGACAGACCCCATGTTTCTTACTGGAGGTAGAAGAATTTAAGTCTTATTTCGAGTCTTATTTAACAAAATAGCACATATTTTAAGTTTGAATATTATGATGAGCTTATTTCAACTAATGATGACTCACAATCATCCTATTTAAAATTTATTGAACATTACAGACCATCAGGAAGTAATTTAATCAAATTTACTCATCTTTGAATGATTCTTTGCAAGATTCTTTTTATCTAGAATAACTTCTTTAATTCATAATAATTATATAAAAAAATAAATACCTAGTTAAGAACATACAGTGTTTGAGGCTAGGTTAGGTGATGTAGAATGAAGGACTGTCTTGATAAACTGATATCCATTCTTGACAAGACCTAAATCTATTATGTGAGATATAATCATAAATATTGACTAAAAAAATATTATCAACATATTTTTTTTAAGGAGAGGCTTGATTTGAGGGAAGAGGATAGAAGTTAAATCAAATATATGATGAATATTCTAATGTTCCAAAGGAACAAGTACTGCTTAAATATAATCCTCTTATATCGCAATAAATTAAACTTCAAAATATTTAGACTTGCAGATATTGGAGGTATAATTATAAATTTGATAAACTTTATTTTTAGAGAGTACTATTCAATTTCAACAGTTTGCCTGGTTTACAGCTCTTTCCTCAGGAAGTATACTTACATAAGAAGCTATGATACCTTTATATTTTCTATTGATTTAAGTGCCAATGAGTTTTACACAGTCGATGAGTCCATAGCACCTCCTTCAAAGTCATTTGCTCCATAACAGTCCTCCTTTTATATTGCCTCATTCTGATAAGATCGACAAGCAGCTCTTACAAAAAAACTACTAAAGAAGATGTCTGAATCTTATGTAAACAGAAGACTGCCTAGCGAAGTTGTTTTCTCCAATGCTTCTTGCTTTTTCAAAAGAAATAACTATTTTCTTTCTATTGGAAATGGAGAAATATACAAAATAAAAAATGAATTTTAATAGCTACAAACGTATTATAAAAGCTTTGTTATAGCTGAAACGTAATCATTATGGAATAAATCAGTGGGAGAATTTGTAATATTGGGCTCGGTATAGGATTGTTCAAGGTTTCTCAAACTTTTAAACCTCTCGAGAAGTATAAAGAGGGGCAACCACCAGATGGGAAGGACTATGGCTATAAATTTTTATTTGCCTTTGAGATTATAATTAATAGACTAAATGAAAATAGCTGAGGTGAAGAAGCCTACCACTTGTAGACAGGAAGATGAATACACAAGGCTTTGTGAACTCAGTCTCTAAAATGGATTTAGAACTGTATTAAGTTTATGAGGTATTGAATGCTTGGTTACTAAATGGAATGTTCACAAAGAACAACTGTTAAGCAGTATTAACAAGCTATTTAATAGTTCACAAATATGTTATCAATGAAAGTTATAAAGGTTTTGTTTAGCTCAAAGGTTTTAGATTTTAAATTTTTTAATAAATAAAACAAGTAAAGAGATTTTAATTGAGCGAAGATCTTCTGGATATAGAGAGTTAGCACTGTACAGATAATGAAGCATTTATTTTTAAGAAGTATAGATGAAGGATAGTGCATGCAATAACATCCAATAGTCTCTTAGTTTTAAATGGTAATTAGAGAGTGATCAGTAGAATGGAGTCTGCCAAATAATGAAAGAGATTGAAGTGGTTTCTAACACCTCATTTCCTTCTCTAAAGGTTGTGTAGGACAAGGTAGTTTTTTATTGCAATTCTAAAATGAGGATACATCTCCAACCATTTTTGTTAGGGTTTGCTATACACACGTTTAAGTTAAGTTACTTGCCCTTTCAAGAAAGAAAATAATAATTCTTTTTTAAATTTGAGATTAAATATGTCTTGATTTGGCCCTGTCAATGATCCACCATCGTTTCTAAGATTCTCAGCCGAGACAGATCTTGCATTTGACTTGTCTCTCGAAAGTAATGAAATAGGAAATAAGGGTTTTAAGATGTCCTGTTGCAAAACAGAACTTATAATCTCACCTATATTTAGGTAATATAATTATATCATTATATTATTATTGCATATGAGTTATTAAGTCCAGAAGCATCGTTCACTGAAGATGACATGAAAGAAGAACTCTTATTTCTCAAAGTATATTTATCTAGATGAGCACCATTTCACCTCAGACAGAGTGAGAGGGACTTCTATTCGGCAGAAGACATAGTGCTAATAAAAACTGTAATCTACTTGCTCATGCTTCTCATAGAGAGAGGACATTTTTAAATATGAGAAGCCATTCAAAAAATATAAAATAAAACCCCAAGATAAAAATTTAGAATGAATCAGGAGAATTAATATGAATGATCTGAATATTCGATAAATAACATTTTATAGAGGTTTTAAAACTTAAAAGTTTTAATAAGTTCATTATTTAAGATGTCTAACTTTTTATGTTTTCTTTCTGGAGCGACGAGATTGAAAGTCTATAAATATAGACTGATTACCGACTGTTACCCATTGATCCCTCTAATTGTACACCCTTCCAAATATATCTAGGTATTTGAGGGATGGGATCATCGCCTCTACCAACTCATAGAAGGCATCAGGCTTTCTAGAGCCCTCTCTAATAGGCTCAAAGATCACATTTCGAACAAATTACAGCACTGATCGCTCACGAAGCTTGCTATCTTCGCTTTCCTTCTTGAACAAGACACAAAATTCAGCACAGTGAGTTAAATACTTTCCAATGCCTTCATAAATCATCCCATTTTTTCTAACTTTAACCCAAACTAATAAGTCGCATTTCTTATATCCTTAGTCTGATAGAAACTCTATTGCTGTCTCAAGCTTGCTTTGAGTTACCCACATAAAAATATAGCCTTCTTTTTAAAGTCTTTCGAAAGGAATGCTGCTGAAAATCGCTTAGTCTGGCAGCGTTTTATACTTATGTTTCATGCCAGTACCTTACCATGGACCGTCAAATGAAATCGCCCAAAATTGATCATCTACATCTTCACTGATATGTTCTTCAATCAACTCATCCCACATCTCCTAGTTCTTTACATCCCCTTAGTATTAGTATTAAAGATTGTTCCACCGCTTTTTCTCCCCAGGGGCACTACTTTGTCGAGAAAGGTTAAGCTTGTTCCCTTATTTTGAACCTATCTGGCTAAACTCTATCTCTATCTTTGCTATTTCTCTATTTATTAGTATCATAAACCAATGCTTTGAGCCCAAGTGCTTGTTTCTTTATTTTCTATCCTAACTCCTATTTTTCATCATTTGCTTCCTCTAAATTTTTAGTCAATTCATTTACCTTCTCTAAGGCTAATTATAGTTTAGCTTCAATCTTGCTAATGTAATCTTTAAGTGACTCACCTGCTTCCTGCTTGATTTTAAGTTAATCCTTAAGCTCATTGATTTCTTGATCTTTCTCATGTATAAGTTTTTAAATAAACTTTTATCTTCTCTGCTTTCTTTTTTACGCTATTCCACTTGAACCTTCTGGATTTTAATATTATATATGTGTAAGTAGCTTGGCCTTTTTGGAATAAATAGCGCTTTCCAACTCTCTCTCGACTAAAATGCTAACTTCTTTCTCAAATTTATCACGCTTTCCAAGACTTGTGAATCCGGATTTTTGTCCATATTTTACTTCGACTTCTCAAAATAAGCTCTTGAAATTTATCTTGAAGGTATTAAGCTCCTTATAACTAGTTAGTGTTTCGCAGAGTTTGTCAACAGATTCTTCTCTCCATCCTAGATTTTTAAATCGTTTTATGTCCTAAGCTCCTATCTTAAGCTTAAATTTAGATTTAGATTCTGGATTTTGAAATTGAGAGTAGTTTGTTAAATTATTGTTCTACTAAGTCTGATGTAGGGGCTTATTTAGCTTGAAATTAAAATCAGAAGTATATCTTTGTTCAAGTTTATCATAACTCTGCTTGCAAGAGGTTTCATTATTGAATTATGGTATGTCCATTTTAAATTAATTCTCATTGCCTTATTTTATATGAGAGTATTTGTTGCTTCTCCGTAAAGTTTCATAATTAGTTTAACTCTCACAAGTTTGGGAATGAGAAGGATTTGAGTCATAGTTTACACTTGACCCCTTGAAAATGCTATCGCATTATTTATCATTCTAGTTTAATTAAACCAGTTTTCTGCTTGCGTTGTTATTAAAAGAGAACTCAAACGCATCCATCTACAAATTAAGTAAAAATAGAGAGAATTTGGAGGGTAATGAAAAGTTAAATCTATCCTCGCTCGATCTTATTATTACACAATTAGTAGTCTATTATTTCATTTATAAAAATAAAAACGAATGAGATCTAACTAGCATGAATGAAGAACGTTAGGATCCAAAACAACTTTAATAACGTAAGGGACCAAAAATTATAATATGATAAATAAAATTTTACTTTTCTCTCAAAAATTTATCACTTTAATTTATTTCTTTTATATCTCATTCAAAACAAATATTTCTAATTTCAATGGCAAAGATCTATGAAATGAGCTTTTATCTTTCTTATAATTTTGAATGACCTCTTTGAATTTAACTTATATAAAAGTATAAGGCCTCGGCTTTAGCCTATTTATATTAAAAAATCTAGTTTATTAATAAGATAAATGAGATGAAGACTAGAGAGTAGCTTTAATAAATATAATTATTATCAAAGATTGATACTTTCTTTTACTCATTCCTTATATCTAACCAAATTTGTTTAAATGGTTTCATTAAATTTTCCAAAAAGTTCCCGGGGGGGAATTTTTCCGCCCGGAGTCATTATTTATACTGATAATTTAATCAGCAAATGGAGTTAGTACTGTAGGCGATCTACAATTATTTATTTAAAATTAGTTAATGATATTTATTGAATCTTAAAACTTATCAAGCAGAATCTCTGCGTGAAGGAGGATATCTCAAAGTAAGAAAAATTCTTAGCTTTGATTTTGTGATTACTAATTTCATTTATTTTTTTTTCAATTTAAATTTAAAATTTCTTTCATTGCTTTAAAAATTTCAACTATGAAGTAATTTCCAGTTTGCTTATGATAAAAATTCTATTCTGGTTAAATTTCTCTCAAGCTTTATAAATTGTTATTCCAAATGATATACTTCCATTCCTCCAAATTTCCAAAGCTGTATTAAAAAAATAAGCATAGCTATATTTTGAACTCACTCATAATTATAAAGACTCAATTTATGAGAATGAAGATAAAGGTCACAAGCTTAAATGCAAACACATTCTTGGAAACACATTCAGACTAAGTTGTTAAAGTTTGTGGTTACATAAATGAGATATTATGTTTGAATATATTCAAGAAGGATTTGAGAAGATAAAGGGTTAAGATAGAATAATTAATCATAGAACAGTTTTAAACATTTCCAATGCACAGGAAGGCGTTTTCCCCATACCCTCTTACAACAAATTTATCCTCCCTGAGGTTCAAAATTTTGGCGCCCACCCGCAACCCACCCCAGTCTTTCCTCCTACCCCGAAAATCATGGCTGCGACTGGAGTAGGATTGTTCTCCATACAGAAACCCTGTCGAAGGCGCTCAGGTTTTCGACACCCCATTGCGAAAAAAGAGCTACGCGCCAAGCTACATTCGAGAAACCTCTGCTTGCTCTTGAGCGACCCCCACTCTGGCAGCAGGAAACCCCCTCAGCCTCCACAGCGATCCTCATTTTCCATCCCAAAAACCCAGAGGCCTGCTAAGTAAGGGCCCTCGCTGAAAAGGGTTTTTACCGAGCGCAGGGCGTCAATTTCAAGGTGATCGGAGGATTACAGCCGAGCAGCAAGAAGCGGGAAGAAATACTGAGGACATAAGCTATGTATACCGGAGAATGCTCGCTTCGTGGGCGATGGGGCTTACATAGTGTACCTCGACGAGACCATCTTTAACCCTTTACCATGCGACCATCAGGCCCTTTGGGCTAAGCCTTACCAGAACCGGGTCCGCTTAAGGGGGGGATCAAGCTCGACACCATGGCAGCGCCGTTAGGTAACCTCGCACGCGGGCCGGGAAGGGTTTTGCCCTGCGCGAAAAGTCTATCCCCCATCGAGACCCTCGCAAAGGTTACCCACCCAGGGAGCCCCCCCATAAAAAAAGCAAATTTTGCCCCTTTTGCCCAACCCTAACCCATCCCTCGCGCGGGGTCCCCAGTCTTTTCGCCCCTCCGCATAGACTATCTTAAACCTCCCCCCTCCCTTTAACCCCCGGAGGTACCCCAAAGAGTAAGGCCCCCCTAAAAGAGCTTTTAGGAAGGGATTTCCCAAGTGAGCCCAAGGGCCCCGGGCAATAAAAATTAAGGGGAGCCCCTTTCCCCGATCCATTGAATGGTTTGCAAAAGGGACCACGCGCGCGGCCTGGGGAGGAGGGAAGCGAGAGTCGTAAATTTGGAGGTTTAATTTTAATTTTTTAAAGGGAATTTAAATTTATACACCAGCCTTTTCATATCATAAACCCTTTTGGCGGGAGGAATCTCACGCCCATCCAGGCCTAGGCCTAAGTTTTGGGTAAAGCTACCGTTAGGATGGGGGGAGTCCTCCCTTCCCCGAACGCACCCGATCCCCTCCCCTTTTCCCTTTTTCTGTTATCGTTTGCCATTGACTTGCCCTTTAAAGAGAGCCAAAGCCCTGCCCTTTTTCTCTAAACTTAGCTCATGCAACTGAAAGCTTACTTTAAAAGTAGGCTGGGCTTCCCGGGTTTGAGCATCTCGGGGCTATTTTTAAAAAGTCCAAAATTTTCCCCCCCGACTTTCCTGAACCCTCACTGTTTTCGCAATGTACAGACGCTGAAAAAGTCGCCCTGGGGCCAATAGGGGAAGCATGAATTCTCCTTTAGGCCCCTTCCAACTCGCATTAAATACTGAGTCTGGATTTTGCCCCCTTTAAACTTTAAAGATGTGGGAACAGATAGCTCTTATTTGTTTTGGCACGTTGACCTGCATCAGATCACCCTCCTAATCAGCGGGTTCTGCCCTACAAGAGTCTCTGAGGGGAAAGCAGGCTTGTCTTCTTCTGGGTAGGGAGGTGAAAAACCAGCTAAAGATAGATTTTTTGTGCCCTGGGGGAAAGCTTACCTTAAACTTGAGGTATGATAAAGGTCGCTTTAGAGCTGAAGCGGGGTCGAGCTGTCTGCTTCTTACAATGTGAGTTTTGATTTATAAATTGTCTGTGCTTTTTTATTTTAGTTCATGGGGACTACTTTCTAGCTCCAGGGTCTCCTGATCTATTTAATAAAGTTTGAATTGATTGATTTTAATTACCTAATAAATAATAGCAGCTTGATACTTTAAAAGTAGGTGATTTAGACTTAATTATTTATTTTGGGGGAACTCCAAATAAACACATAAAGGGTTTTTGTCTCCTAGGAAAAAACTCCTCTAAAGTAAAATCCAAAGAAAAAGAAGGGTAACCTTCCTTTCTAAAGCAAAGAAAAAAGGTTTTTTTCCCAAAAGGGAAAAATAAGGGTTTTAAAGGAAAAAAATTTGGATGTTTTCATCAAAAAGGGAAAAGAAAGGGTGTTCTTGGGTTTTTCAAAAAGTAAATTGGGTATTTTACTTTCCTTTTGGGGAATTTATGATAAACAATTCAAGGGTGAGTATAAGGGGGGTCGCGACCTTGCTAGGGTAATAGGGTGACTTTAATTTTTGTTTTTATTTTTTAAAAGGGAAATTTCTAACCCATTTTAAAATGGGGGCCACACCCCAATACAAGCGGCCTCACAGGGCCCAAAAGAAGCAAAACCCCAAAATACAGCATAAACCTTTTCAAGGAAGCTCCCCGCCAGCTATCCAATGCCCCTCTGCAAAGAAAGCGAGGGGAAAGGGGCAATACGACCGGGCTCCAGCTAGGAAATTCAAAGACACCGCTAAAAGAGACAGGGTTAGAACCTAGGCCCATTTATGACGCCAGCAATCGGGAAAATCAAAGCCCAAAGGGAAACCCAAAAAACCTTTAAATTTACAAAAATCCCCAAGGGTGCATCAGCAATTTAAAAACAAGGGAAGAGAAAAACATCATTTTCTCGAAAAATTCCTGCCTTTTAAAAATTCCCGCCAGCTTTAAAAAGCACCTAAAACCCACACCAAAAAGCGCTTTTCTAAAAGGATACCGCGCGTCCTCTTGCAAAATCGCTCAAGCAATTTTTGAATGTGAATTCCCAAACGACCTCTGAAAGAAAAGAGTTAGGAACCTCAGGGGAGCTCTTACCCATCCGCAGTCCCCTCACGTGCCATTCAAATTTGAAAGAGTTGCAGCTTGGGGGACCGCAAAGCATTCTCGGGTTGTTTGCATTCTATAGAAAGGACCAAGAACTGCTAAAATCCATAGCGTTTGATCCTCTCAATCGAAACTCCTAGCAACTTCAATATCTCAAGCCAACCATTTAGTGCTTGACGACGGGGGTCGCTTTCAATTCGGGACTTTTGTTTATAATTGAAAAATCAGCAAGGGGCGGGGCTTTTCCTTGCCCCCCTGCCCCCCCTATAATACAGGGGGCATCATAGTACTTCATAAGGACCCCTCGGGAAGGCCCTCACTTTTAATGAATTTTCACGATTAAAAGTCTTTTACATAAGAGAAAAGGGCCTAGGGCATGACCACTGAAAAAACCCCACGTCTGAGAGGGGGATTTCATGAATCACGATTTCGACTACATTTTTGCATATTTTACAAAGGGGTCCTGCTTGGGTTACATGCTGCTAGAGGGCGGGAAACCATGCCTTACGTTAAGAGCATCCTCCAAAGGGTTAGTCCATCGATGCTTGACCCCTCTACTTCAAGATAAAAGTCCCCCCCTCCAAAGTCTTCTTGGGGAAAATTTAGTTCCTTCCATCCCCGCAAATAAGTCTAGACTAAGGGCTACCCCCAATCCCAGGGATCAGGCATCGAGGGTTGCAGAGCTATTGGAAGCCAAGCCATCTCGGGACACGTACTCGATGGGTCTCATTCATCTGTAGCGGGTTCTTGAAGGAGCCTTTGCTCCCCTCACCACCGGCCTGGGTCTGTACAGTAAGCTCTCCTCTTCAGTTGTTGGTAGGCAGAGTATTCTTTTCTATGAGAAATGGCTCATGCAATCTCTGACCAACTTCCCAGACTCCAATCTTACATTGGATGACTTGCTTAATAATTTAAGGAGAGTATGTAAAAAAGCCATGATGTATTGTTTTTGTAGATTAAATTTTATTCTCTATTTTTTTTTTTCCAGGATTATTAAGCGTGAATAAACTCTTAAGTTAAATTTTAATCAAACCTTAAATCTATTCTTAGAGAGATTTAATTCAAGTCTCTTGATTTTTTCTTCTTCACTCATTTGGTTGCAAACGGAAGTATAATTGATTCGTACGTGTGATTAGAAACAATCATTTGAATCAGGAACATAAATTCTGAATCATTTGTGTTTAAATTTTTGAAGTTCTGCTTTAAAATCTTGATTTGGGAAACCTAAGTTTTTCCTTCATGAGTATGAGAGCTCTATAGCTTTTCTCTATGAAAATAAGTTTAGAAAAAACTCAAACTATTTTTACTTGAGACAAAAGTCTTAAGAGTTACTTTCATTATTTCATATTACAGTGAAGTATGTGAATAGATCTTGTTTGGACATGAATAGAATCGAGGGCTCTTGACCACTCACACTCATTACATTCTCATCAATACCCCCCAGGGATACTGCTCATGCTCTGTTCTCATCATTTTAAAATTTCCAAAAATTTTTCTGAATCTTTTTGGAATGAAGAAAATTAATTTAGCAGGCTGATTCTGTAGTAAATTGCTTTGATTACTTATTTCCTATGTAGAGGGCATAGACTTCCTTATATTCAAGTGAAAATTTTAAAATTTTAGTTTGTGATTTTTTTTCCATGAATGCTATGTATTTTTTCTGATCTGGCCCCAAATCGTTCTCCTTCATGCTGTTTTGTGTGATATTTCTGATCAGAAACGCTAAAAGATGTAACTTTTCTGATCTCGAAAAAATTGATTAAGCAGCCTCTTTGTTTATTTTATCAAGGTAACATTTGGCTTGAAACATTTTCAATTCTGCCATGAATGAAATCGAAAAAATATTTTTTTCTTCCAATCGACTTTTCACTAACATAGAAAAGTCCTCTACCATCTGGCATTGGAATATTTCAAAAGACTGGCATAATTTTTTTTACCCAAAAATTAAATCTAGGGCTGCAGCATTTTCGTTTTTTATATTCAGGTCTAATCTGAGTCTTGATGATAACTTTAGTGTAATTGAGTTCAAAAATAATTTTGAAATTTTTCTTGATATGACTTTTAAATCGCCTGTAGCATTTTTGATTTGAGTAATCTTTCACTTTTATTTAAAGTTATTTAATTGCGAATAGTGAATGACATAATATTTTTATTGAGATTATTTCGAAAAGCCTCTGAGAGAGAAGAAAGCGATATGATGTAATCTAAGAATTTTTTCATAGAGTAATATCTACAACTCAAAATAACTCATCCACATTATTTAAGCAAGGTGTCATGAGAAAATTTTTGATTTGCTTATGTTCGATGTAAAATTTATTTCTTGCAGCAAAAATTGCGTCATGATAGTTTGAGAAAACAAAAGTGTCATATTTATATGTAAGTTCTAAAAGTGCTTTTAAAAAGTTGAAAAGAATTTCTGACTTAATTGAAATTAGAAAGTGAAGCAAAAATAGAAGTATGTGAAAGAGAAATGAGCTTATTTAAAAAAAAATATTTTGAAATTTCACAAAAATATGTTTGCTTAAAAAAAGTATTAGTCTATCTTAAAATAATTTTTATGACTTTAGTTCAAAATAATATTTCAAGATAACCTATGGAATTACTTTCCTTTTTTTATAAAATCATTTGGATATAAATAATGATACCGCACAAAAATTCCTCGCGCGCGGAATTTTTTGCGCAGTGATTCCTCAAAACTATTTAAATGTAATCACTTAAATCTCTTTTAGATTGAAAAATTTCGAGGTCAATAAAATTTTGATTTAGTTTTATATTAACATGGGCAACTTATTATCGCCTGAACTTGTCTTACCAAAAAAATGAATCATGGCACTTATTTAAAGTTGCTAATGACTAAGCATTATTTTTCAGATTAATTTAAATGAAAGAGTTTGATTTAAAATATTTGAAATAAAATGTTCTGGTTGAATGAACTTAGAATATTGTATGTGAAATATTTTGCTATATGAATTTAGAAAATAATCAAAACTATTTAAAGAACATAATTTTTTGAGATAAAGGAAAAATTTATTTACTAAACTGCAATTTTTAATTTCTTACTTATTTTATGGAAGTCTATGATATAGAGTTTCTTCTTTCATTCATGGTGGGTCTAGATAGTTTAATTTTAAGAAATGGAATTATAAATTACTAATTGAGTAATATGGGATGAATATGATTAGTGAATTTCAAATTACAAATACTAGTTTATTTAAACAAAGAGACTCAGCTGTACCGAATAATATTTTAAATACGCGTTTGCTTGTCTCTTAGAGATATTTGTTTTGTTTTCTCTACTCTATTTTTTATTTGGTTTGGGCATATTCAGTTTATATGTGTCAAGTCTCTGACTCTATAGGTTTTTTATAAAACATTTTGGCTTCTATTTGCTAAAACTTACCTTGATCTTAGGTTTGAACATATCCTTCTCTTTGATTGTAGTCCATGAAATGTATACTTCATTAGCTTTAGCTCATTAGTACTTTTAATGACTGCTCGTTCACTTCAAGTGTGCCTCCCTAATAATCACTATTAGCAATTGAAAATCAAGTAAAATTTGGCTAAATCTTAGCTAAACTTATGAATAATCATCATAATGAGTTTTAGAGAATAAAGGTTTACTTACTTTAGTATGTTTCATTCAAAATTCTGGAAACGTTGGCAGGTATGCTCCTTCAGTTTAAGTAGATGGCCATTTCCTTCATGTTTTTATTTTAAATAAATGAAATTAGATAATAAATTTATATATTAAAGTGCTGTTGACTAGCTTTCTAGTGAAATTGTATTTTTAAAAATGTCAATCATAGGTAATCTAATCATATCCTACCTATAATAAGATCGAGAGAGGATTGATTTAACTTTTCATTACCCTCCAAATTCTCTCTATTTTTACTAATTCTTCTCAAATTCTTATTTTAATTCGTTTGTTTGGCTTTCTTTGATCTGCTAAATCTATTCTGTCACAGCTCATAAGTTAAAGTTCTACTTTCTAAATGTTTTAGAATTTAAAATATATTATAATTAATCAATAAAACCTCTACTAAATACAATTTTTCTACTCGGGCGGTGGGTCCCCACATCGCACAACTCTTCATTTTAAGTTTAGTAAGCTATATAAGTGCCATGCAAAATAGTGTATACTCAGTAGTACTCCTTATTTATGTTTAGTTAGGCAATTTAAGTCAAAAATTGTTTAAATTATACAAATAATTATATTTATTTTAAACTATTAAAAAAATTTTCATGCTAACTCTAAGTAAACATATTATAACAAATCTATATTCTAAAAGTTGTAAATTCTAAGCCAATACAAAAAAATACAAGAAATTCACTACAAAAGTTTACTATTAGTAAAAGTTATTGTCTACTAAAAGAATCATGATTTAGTTAAATTAAGTGAATGATTAAAATTATAGAAGAGGATCTTTATCTTAATGGAAGATGAAATAACAATTTCTCCATGGATCTTTATCTTTTTAGATATCATATTAAAAATTATTATAACTTTATTATATCATCACCTGAAATTGCATTACCAGCAGATATGATGTGAGCAATCTCATTAATTCTTATAAAAGTGCAAAACAAGTTTTGACCATATTATAACTCTGATCTTAAATCTCCCAGCAGACATAACTGGCTAGGATGCAAAAATCTAAGATTATTACCTCCTGAATCTAATGGTCTTCATATTATACAATACCAACATTCTTTAGCATCCTCGTATTTGATCAATTTTAATTTAATATAGAAATTTATTTGATTTTCCATTACACGATCAGCTATATTTTTCTATGAAATATAATAATAAATTATCTGACAATAATAGTGAAAATTTGAGATGATTAGTTTAAAATAAATAATAACTGTGTAATTAAATTTTATTTATATATCCTATTCCACATAATAATTGAGAAAACACAAGTCGATTTGACACAACAGCGGTGTATTGTAGAATACTTTACAACTATAGGTCTTCTAGCAAATGCTATGAACTGCCAAGACTAATTATAATAAATTAGAAAAAATATTATTGACGTTATTATTGTAAAGTAATATCTACATAAGCTTTCGAAATATATTTATTATAAAGCCTATAAAAAATGTTTTATTTGTTTTGGACTGCTGCAGAGATGTTTTGTAACCTGCGGTGGAACTTCAAATCAATAAAATTATATTGAAAACTAATATTATCATTTTTTTTATTCAAAGTTAGAAATGGATAACTAAATATAAATTCAATAATAGAAACTTTTACAAAATTAAAGTAAATAGATACTTCAACAAAAATAAGCAAATGATATCAACTTTCACATCTTTAAATAACTTATATTATACTACTTAAGAATTTATACATTAGCTCAATACATTTTAACAACTCTTAATCGAGATGTGATACTGTTAGTGTTAATACGAGATGTGATATGTAGTAATAACGAAATAGATGCAATAATAAGACCTTTTCACAACCGATTTATGAATATTTATGATCTTAAATCATATTATTTTTAAACACTTTTATAATATTTATTAATCATAATTCTGCGATAATAATTGATAACCACATTTATTATGATAATTACTTAAACGTTTATACAACTTTAATCACTATAATTAAATTATATTAGCATTAGAGTCACATTGTTGATTAGCGTCGAAATGGCTACATTGACGGCTTTGCTTACGTAGATATATTTATTTAACGAGTGTGAATATGTCTACTGCCGCAAAAGGATGTCACTGAAATGGGTTTAAGGATGAACTGCCCTAAAAATTGGAGCCTATCAGTACTATTCGCAGTAATGACAGACTACTTTACAAAAATATTTAATCATTTATTGATTATATTTATTTTTAAAAAACCTTTTAAAGATATGGAATAAAAAGCCAGGACATGTGCTCAAAATTGTGTATGGTTAAAGATAGTATATTTAGAGGACATAGTCTCTTTACATCAAAGGTCTCTCGATTATCACCTTGATATAACTTAATTTATATATAGCCTTATGCGTTGCTCTATTTCTAGTTGAGATATGCGCGAAGGTTGTTGTTGCCATTAAACTACTCTGATCATTACTCAGCCTAAGGCCATTCATTTTTGACAGTTTTCAAACACTCTATTTAGCTATATAGCACTAACAAAGATAAATTCTTGTTTAGTATAAAACCCAATGATCAGTGAAAGCTAAGAGTCACTTTATTAAGCAAATATCCGTTAAGATACTAAAAAAACGGAGATGTGTTTGTTATGCTGCCACATGTACTTTTTCGACTCCCATATTTTTAATCGCGATATCTAAAATAAAAACAAGCATGCAGGAATATGAAATTTTAAATCACGGATTATTCTTTCTCCTTGCCTAAAGAAACCTTTTTAGGGCTTTAACAGTAGCTCATGTGATTCTAGAAGAAAAAATTACTTCATGGCAAGAACTGAACTGTTGTACCTTATTCAAGTAAAGGAGGAGATTATCTCTTCTACATAAAAGGTATTTAAGTGTGTAATTGCTTAGTAAAATTATTTTTATGCATCAAACTGTTAATTGAAGGCAGTTACATTCATAATATATTAGTAAATTTTAAATAAATTAGGAAAATATATGATAATAACAAACTTAATGTGCCTTTTTATTTATATTTACTTCCCAAATGGTACCTGCACCTCCGAGCTTCCAGATATGAAATAAAATAATATTAAATGGTATTTTTTAAGATATTCTATTACAATGACACTTGTTGTAGACTACTAAATTTTAAAATCAGTACCAAATTTTATCTTAATATAAAAATAATTTAGAAAGTCTATCGGGAAAATTTATTCCGCATTACACACTGCTATTTTCAAGAAGTACATGTTTGAGCAGAGATAATTTAAGTTATCGGGTGACGTTCAAATAATAAATACTTATCATCTAATACAATTTATATATTTTATGATAAATTCAAGCAGATGAGTGTATTCCTAAAAACTATTAAATTAAATTATATTATTAGATGATATAGAAGGATTTTAAATGTACGATATATCTAAAAAGTAGTATATTTATCTTAATACTTGATTTATACAAATTAATACATTCTATGATAAATTTATGATAAAATTAGAATATGATTACACACCGCAGTCTCACACATTATTTATTTTTAAATTATGAAGGCGCTGTTCGCAAGCATGACTGATAAGTTTGGCTATTCGGGATTATATAGGAGGATTAATTTATTTATTAATGTTATTTTTTTGATAACTAGAAGTGCAAGATTATGCGTAAAGAGAACAGGACTGGAGAGACCTTTACTAATTTGATTGCGCATAATATTGAGCCGGGATCAAAGGTCCATCATGACGGCCATTTATCTTACCTTGAAGTCCCTTGGCAAAGGCTAGGCATGTATCATGAGAGACACATTCACAGTTCATCATTTAAATAAATGTAGAAAAAATTAAATATTTTTTACAACTTAAAATTACATATACATATAGTATTATCAGTTCAAACCCGATTTTTCATAAACTTGTCAGTTTCCTTCTGTCAGGGCTGGACGAAATAGTACAAAGCAATTGCCATCTGGGATAGAACTTGGTACTTCTAGCGCTTCTTGTCGGCCAAGTATTGCAACAAAATGTTAAAAAAAGGTAATTTAACTTTATTTGATCCCACAATTTTAGGTATATTTATGGATTTGCACATGCAAAAAATGGATGGATTTGAAGCCACTTCTCTAAAGTTCAGTCAATGGACTATAAACAGTCGCTACTTACAGGACAAACTGGCTTCCTCTCCAGTAGCCAAAAATTGGGGCTAAACGTATAATAATATCAATAGGGGAATAAAGAACTATGGCACACTCAAACCTCATAGAGTGGTTATGGGGAACAATCTAATACTATTTGCACCATATTTACAATATAATACCTGGGACTGATGCTCATCTTGACGAGTATATATACGAAGGGTTATGGAGACGCGACCTGCGAAGAATACGTAGCATTGATGATAAGTAGGATTTTATTACACAAGCTAAAATTTTAGAAAAGATTTTTATAATATATATTTGATTTTATATTTAGCAAATTTCTAATTATCCTACAATTTAAAAAATGACTATCTTAATTGTGGGAAATTGTGTATACCAGAATGATAAAGATATTATTTTTCTTAAAGTATAATTGATAGTTTTTTTTAAAGAAATTCTTCGATTGACTTCTGACATAGAATACTTTTTTTTTAGTAAAACTCTCAAGTTTGGATAAGATACGGACTTACACAAGAAGTTTTTGTATATCTCAAAGTTTGAATCAGTTTATAACTTGAAATATAGTTTAACCTAGACAAAAATAAAATTTTTGCCTTTTTTAACTCTTAACATTATTGCTTTTGGTTACATTTATTCTTCTATTTATTCGGTCACAATTTTTAATTATGTACATTTTTATGTTTTGCATCATCCACATTTCATATTGCAATCCGCTCAATAATAAACACACATATAATTTATATATTTAATAAAATTAATTAATCTTACAGAATTAATAATAAAGTAATATATATTACACAAGGAACCATATTGTATTTAATATAGGTGAACTTCAACATAACATCTGGCTAGTTGCCGCGCCTAATATTTCATCAATATTTAAAGATTGCCAATTCTATATAGTATATGACATGCCTTCTGATATTAAGGGCTTTTAAATCAGAATATATTATTTGTGCGCTTTACCACACTTGTTTTATTCTCAATTGAGAATAAGTATTTATATTATTTATGATAGTATTGATTTGGAATAAGATATCTTTCAAAACTTCTTTAAATTTATATAAAATTAATATAAGAAAGCTGTCAATGAAATAATTCTCGCAATTCTTTTATGTCTATAATTTTTATCTTTGATCCACTTGGTTATCACTTAGAATTTAATAATATATTTTTCGTAAATCCTAATTTATTTTTAATTTGTAGTAAATAACGTGTTACTACTATAAATTTCACCTTTAAATCTTCCATTTTTGTGATTTTATTCATTGTTTTAATTAAGTCTACCATTTAGCTACAAATAAACTTACTATACTACAGCATATGTAATGAGTGTAGCCCGACCTAGTTTTGATGGATTATGAGTTACTAAGTTGCTACGTTAATATTATCAAAAATTATTATATTTAATAAATGGTCTTTTTATATACAAATATATATATATATATTTTTTATATTTTCCTATTTTATTTTATTTTTAAAGGGTAGTTACATACCAACATTTATTTCTTCTGTTAATAATATTAAACATAATTGCTTTTTTGTTGTTGCTGATATTATAATAAATAATAAGTATTATATTTCAGCCATGTTTATTAAATACGAAATGGATGCCTATCATTTTATATTAATATCATGAAAATATTGGCATTTACAAATTCATATTTTAATTCGTTTGTTTGGCTTTCTTTGATAGTATCTGCAAAATCTATTCTGTCACAGCTCATAAGTTAGAGTTCTACTTTCTAAATGTTTTAGAATTTAAAATATATTATAATTAATCAATAAAACCTCTACTAAATATAATTGTTCTACTCTTATCAACTAATTAAACGATAAATAATTTTGAAAAGTTTAAATTTTAAGCTGATAATAGATATAACTATAGGAAAAATTATCGACTTAAAATCAAATATTCAACTTATATTTTGCTTTTAAAATTTAAAGTTGATTTAATAAACAAGGCGGTTGCTTAGTGTGTTAAAAGAGGTACAATTTTAATTAATTTAAGATCTCTTTTTTTACAAACTTTGCCATAAATTATATCTTTAGCAATAAAATATGCCCAAGCCTGTTCATACTGAAGTGATGCTTTTTTTTCTATTCCTAAATGGGGAATTCAAATTTCCATAACTCCCGAGGGCACCTGCAGGTGCTCTTGGAAACATTTACTTAATTCGGAAGTGCGGTGAAAGATTATATTACTCTTTTGCATACTTAGTAAATGCCTGGTGGGTTCCATCACCCACAAAACAACTCACCCAACAATCAGCAATTCATAATGATGAACCAGCAGAATAAGTTCAACTAATTCCACTAAAATCCTCAATTTCAATAACAGCAATACTTTGCCCAAGACGGCCAATAACTTGGCTTTAATTTGGCTTATTTGTATTTGGTTGGCTACTATGGTCAGCAACAAATCAATGGAGGTTAGCTACCACCAGGTTACGGATATCAGTAGCAAATGTATCATTAATAGTAATAACAAAACTCAATGAGTCAAGAGCAAGCATTACCACAACTTGTATATTCTAAAATCAGCACCACCTTTGTAAAAAAAAAGACTTATGAGGGTCTGATGATTAAAATATACTGAAAATAAAAGCAGACTCTCATTCGATCTCTACATTGCAAAATTTTGGAGACAGGTCTTCCAATCAGCATACTTTTAGGAAAAACTATTAAAAAGGGTAAAAGTAAAAAAATTGATAGCATCTTTCCTTCCTCACGTACGAGCATGTGTTTAAGTTCAAAGCATTGATCAACTGAATTACAAATATTTACATAGAGGGTTAGGTAAATTTTGAATGAATTTCATTCACAGGTTTAAAATCTTGGACTTTATTTTATGCTAGGATATCTCAGTTAGAAAATAATGCTTAGACAATCAATTGTCTATTTTAAGCTAAACTAATCAGCTAAAAATAGTTAAGATGACTTAAAGAACTAAATTATTAGACTAAAACTGAAAATAGATTATTCAATATCGAAATAAAAATGAGAAAGTAGAAATTTTTTTAAAGCTTGGAATAATTGAAGTTTTAAATGACAAAGAGATAATTAATAATAGTTATTCTAAAGCATAGAATATTCACAATTTTTAAAGGGATACAAGATAATATCTTCTTGTATATTTTAAACTCCTTTTCAAAAAAATTGTTCATGCTATAGAAATGAAAAGTTCACTAAACTTTTATAAAATATGAATTAAGTACAGGATTCCGCTTTACTGACTTTAACAAAAAAATGTTTTGCTTTAATTCTAACTCAAATAGGGATTTCGTGATAGTATGAAATTGCACAACTCAAAGCGCTATAGAAGCTCTCCTGAATCCAACTCAAATCAAGAGTTTTAATTGCAGTTGCTATCTGTCTTATCAATTCAAAGACTCTAAATTAAGGATTGGAGTCATAAAGAAATATTTGCTTACTATGTTGCATTTGGGTTTTAAGCTAGCTTCTTCTTTTTAACGAAGGCAAAGAATTTTTCAACTGGAGCAAGATTGAATTAGTAAGGCCCCAAGTAGAAAATTGGTAGCTTTAGCTTTTCTATCTTTGCTTTCACATAATTACTTTTATGATAAGTAGCATTGTCAATAAGAAAAACAACCTTTGCTCTCCAATCCTTATCCTAACTTTATAAATAGTTTGAAAGAGAGAGTAAGAAATTAGCGAAGCAGACACTATTATTTCGCCCTTTATTAATTTAATAAAAGGCCTCGCCTCGAGAGCTAACTCCTGCAATTATACTGATTTGAGAGAGCCTCGCTGAAACACTTTAATAAGCCTATTTTCCTCGCTCCGACCATGAATATCTTAAGTTTTGACTAAACTAGATACTACTTTCATCAATATTAATAATACAGATGCCTTTAGATAAAAGCTCGATGTAATTCTTGGCTGCTAGAGCTCTACATCATATTGACTACAGATTATTAGCCCTTTGATTGATGAAGTAAAGTTTTTTGTAGCTCAACCTGAAGTCCTGTTTCAAAATTTTTCTAAGATAAGAATCTGAGCACAATATTTTGTGAGAGAGCCTTAGTTAAGTTTGGAGATCCTTCAGAATTAAGATGTTACTATTCTGCTACATAACTCTCATGAGAGTTTATGATATCTACTTTTTTATTTCTAACTTTTTCCGATGTGCTGAGCTTTATAAAACGCAACTTTTGTCACTGCTGAAGGCTAATGACTTTTTCAAAATAAATCGACTAATCTTTAGTCATTTACAGATTTAATATTTTGAGCATCCTTGACTTAGCAAATTCATAGCTACTTGTTTATATTTATTCATCTTTTCCATAGTTTGAGCTTAATTTTTTGAAGAGCTTCTAAATTCCTTAGATTACTTAAAACGAGTTGAGAGCTTTGCTTCAGAATCTAGCACAAAATTTTCAGTAAGGCTATCTTATTCTTAAAATAAGGCTTTCACAAGACTAGTTGCCTCTTAGTCAAATGTATTATCATCATATGGTTAAGGTAAATGATTGTGATTTCTAATAATATGGAGCTTGATCGCTTTGACTAAGACCTCTAAACTAGGTCTTTCCTATTATATTTTGGAGCTGACTTATGTTTGGTCCTCTCCTTTTAATTCGTGATAGGGATCAAAGAGGTATGAATCTTAAATATTAATGTCTAAAGACTCGAACAGTGAGCTCTCTAATAATGAAATTTACTCTGCTCTTAAAACATTAACTCTAAAAGCCTCATCATTTTCCTTTCCATGAATGAAAAGGCCTGTGCATTGATAATTAAAGGAGATACTCAAAGGAGCTGCCTCATCAGAAAGACTGCTTCCTCTTGAATTGATCATCTCATTTTCTTGATTTGTATCCTAATCTTCGCTTTGAAAGTATGACCTTATAGAAGTTTGTTTCATTTTTATAATTAATAGAATATAAATTTTAAGGCAAAGTGTAGTAATTCTATGCCTGATAAGTTTTCTCTATAGAGAATAGTGCCTTATTTATTATGATCCTAAGTAATAGTTAATAAATAATATTCAATTTTTAAAAACTAAGCCATTCAAGCCCCTTCATGTAAGCAACTCCTCATACACAAGTAACTCAATTTAGAGATTGGAAATATAATGCAAAGCAACTTGAAGCCTGTGAATGTTCATTAAATAACTGAAAAAATAGGCTCTAAGAAAGAGTTATACGATTTCTTGACATAGGATTGCAATGCTTATTTACCTAAGATGACTTGCACTAACATTTATTTCTTCAAATCCATCATGAATGGAGAAAAAGAGGTAAGTGTAAGTTTTGGCTAACATGATAGTATCTTCGAAGAAGCGATGTGATAGTATCTGCTGTACCTTAAATCGATGGTCTAACAGCAGAAGACTTCATGGATTTTGCAAAAAATAAACCTTCAATTCTCAGATATCTTCCAGACCAATGCGATTGGCTTCATCTTGATAAAAAATGGATCTGTGATGTTCTGCTAAGTCTAGACAGAGAGGGGATTAGTCTAATGATTAATGAAGCTAAGAAAAAACGAAGAGAGAGACTTGATAACTCCCAGAACCTAATAGTTCACATGAAACCAGAGTTTGCATAAGCTCTCCAGGAATCTATCAACTACAGTGGTAATATAAAAAAGATTGTAAAAGATTATTATAGTTAAGAAAGGAAGGTCAGCTCACTTGCTCAAGAATACAGCCTAAAGAAGAAGGAGACATGATGAAATAGAGGAAGTTAAAATCGAGGAGGAGGGACTTAAAACCAGCAAGCAAAAGTACCTCGAAGTCAACAAACGAATGCGCGAGGAATTTGAAGGCCTGAAAGATTAGTTAGATGAACTCAACTCTTATAGAGAGCTTGTTCATAATTTACACTCTCAGGGAGTTATCGGCCTTTAAGATGGAGCTCAAAGACAGAGTGAACTAATGGAGTGATTTTGAAAAGACACTAAGTGTGAATATATATATACTTAAATTTATAAAGAGAATAACTTTAGCTAAGAACCAAATTTGTCTCTGTCTCTCAGCTCGCATCAAGAGTGATTGATTTTCTTGCCATAAGATCTAGTCTTTCTTATGCTTAAATCTATCTGCTTCTACAAGTAGCCTCCTCTCTTTAGACCACGCACAGTTCCGGACTGAATTTTACCAATCTTAGTCGCTTCATCTTCAGATTATGCCGCAGAACTGAATTTGGCCACCATTTCCTCCGCTTTGCCATCTATAAGCTTTTTGGAGCTAATTTTAGTATGTTTTAATGCTTTCTTAAACCTTGTTTTGACTTCTCTTTTCTTAACGAACCCTTCTTCGAACTGTTTCATAGACTCCTCTTCTTTTTAAGAGGGTATAATGGCTGATGACGACTCATTTATCATTCCAGTGACACCAGAGTCTACTAAAGCTATAATAGGAGTCTCGATCATTAATTACTCATGGGAATCTGGGCTCCTCATTTTTTCTATAGACTTTTCTTTTACAAATGATAAAACAACCTCCGCCTTGCTTTCATTATCCATAAGTTCATTGATAACAGTTGAAGGATGTGCACATATCTATTCAGTTTGAAGTTATAACTCTGCTGAATCAGAATCGTAGGACTTCTTTTACATCTTTTCTTCTTCAAATATATTGGAGGCACTTTCTTTGAGTAAAGAAGACTTATCGTCTTCTTTACCAAGACTTGTTCTTTTTGCTAAATTCCCATCTAAAGATGAGCCAGAGAGTAGACTTTAGAGCTATGAAAGTTTTTAATGGCTTTAGTTCTCCGACAAATGCCAGAATAAATCCCTCTCCTAATTAAATTTTAGTGATACTTGTTTTTGAATGATTTTTTTAATTCTTCCAATTTCAAATTTTTTGTTAGTTTTTTTTGGGAAAAGATCCAAGTTCGAGGGGTTCATTTATTTATTATTAGTTTCAAATAGCCCCTCCCCCTTATGCTCTGAAAAAGATACACTCCGTACTAGTTTCTCAGGTTTCTTTGTTCAAAAGATTTTTCTATAAAAGGAATTTTAGGTCTCAAAATAAAGAAAAAAATTGTATAAAATGGTTCAAGTAAAAAAACTCAAGTACAGAAATATTAATGGATTTAAGGGCAATTAAAATTTTTTGAAGAAATCCTATTGATGCTAGTAATTAATACCCCAAATTTAAAATTTTTTCCCAGTATCTCTTAAATTTTTGGAAATGTTCTTTCATAAAATAAGTAAGTCCTTTTTTTTATTAAAGTTTATGAGCAGTAAACAAAATAAAAAAGAAAAAATTTTATAAAGTTATGTTCTTTATTGCTTATTTTCCGTAAAAATTATCCAATCATACTCGTCCAATATACACCTTGCTCCTTTCCAAAGTTATCTAAAAGCTTCATCATTAAAGCATGCCGAAAAATATTTTTGAGTCAAGTAAAAGATCCTTTAATTTTGATTTGTTTAATTCCTAAAGTCCAATTTTAAAAGATAGGAAAAAGTTTTTCTCATCTCTCAGAGTAAGATGTCATTCTTTCCAATAATAAATAATGGCTAGTTGTGCTAAGTTGCAAAGATTGCTGCTATAGAAGTGAAGTAAGGTCTTTCCATTGCCGATTCCAAAGTTTACGAATAGAAAACTTTGATTCTGCTTAGTTAATAGATTAAGACAGTACTTTTGCTACTTCAAAAGATCAAAGCCTATTGATGATTGAAAGCATTCTAAGATGGTAATATCATTGAACAAGTCTTTGTTTCTTGCAAATTCATTAATTTTTGCATGATTTTGGCTTTTGTTTAGAGCTAAGAACTCTTGGACAAACCTTTCTCCATCTTAATCTGTAAGATCGTCAACCTTTTTAGGTAATGCTCTAAGCTTATCAAGCTAACTAAAATTCGCTCTCATCAAATCATTGATGATTTAATTTAGCCCTTTACAACCCTTTTCATGACTTATGACTATAAAATCTTAAGCAAGCGAGCTTATGCGATTCAAATTACAAAGCCAACGTGGATTTCTATTTTTAAGTTCAACAGAAATTTGGCTGACAAGATTTGAAAAATCACCTTATTCTATAAAGTCCCATTTGGTTACGAATAACTCGTTCATTTTAATAATAAAGCTATCTAATTGACTATAAGTTGCGGCCTAGGATAGAGAACAAATGTAGATGAAATCCCGAACAAGAGGGATTGGGACATCTCTAATTAATCGTAGTCCTTAATCCTCTTTTATTAGTTGAATGAATGGCCTATTTAGAATCATTAAAGTATTTGGAAGCAATCTGATTACTTGAGAATCTATTTTAAAGATATTGAAAGTGCCCATCATGAGTTGAACAACTCCTATATTTCCTCGATCAAACTTTAATAGCTCGTCTTAATATTACGATAAAGAATCTGGCTCATTTAGAAAGATATAATTTGCGAGGCCAAGCGCCTGCTCTGAGTTTGGGCGAGTGGCCAAGAGCATCATAGCACTCTAAAGTAGCTAAGGGTCTACTTCAATGATCTCATAGTTGTAATAAAGAAGAGAAATGGCAAATAGCCTCGATTTAATGTTGGAGATTAGCTTTGGATTGCAAGTTTAAATCGTAAATCATTCAAAACATGTTAGTACCATGAATCTCTGAGCATGTTGTCTTGAGGTTTAGAAGAAAATCTAATAGGCTCTAACTATTTCTCAAGTATATTTTTTGAATAAAATCATACCGAGACTATTAAGGGATAGCCATGAACTCTCTCAAGTATGACGATGTTATTTCTGATTGAATCTTGCACCGAGGTTTATTTGCTGGCCATGAGAGTCGTTGCCAAGAAAGTTTTTAGCCTCAAGATTTTCAGAATCTTTATTTATAGTAAAGTGTTTTTTATCAGAGATCTCTCCTTGGTATTGCTGGGGACTCAACTTTATTGAGACCTCTTTCACAGATTTAAGTTTCCGCTTCGTTACTTAGTTTAATATGAATTTACTGAGAAACCTTGGGATATCGGATGAGTTTTTGAGGATTTTAAATTCTTCTATCTCTAAAATTTTTTCAATTTGATAGTTCATCGTTGGCAGATCAATTTGGCCTTGTCGATGAGTTCTGGGTACATAGCTCCCGCATATGTACTTTTGCGCCCTCTTTTAGTTGCTGTTTGCTCTCCTCCGTGAGAATTATGAGAACTCACTGAGGATTCTCTCAAGTAAACATCTCTCTGTTTCTCTTCTTCAAGCTAAGATGTTTCAACCTTTTTTGCTTAATCGATTTTGCGTTTTTCCCCAAAATGACTTTTCAATTAAAAAATACTTTGCATTATTTTTGTTTCCTAAATTTAAAAAAGAAAAAAAGAGAATGGATGTGGGTTGAAAAAAAAGATGAAAGCCCAATTTTAAATTTTAAAGTAATATTGGGGCTATAATGATAAAAGATAGAAATTGGCTAATATAGTTTAATTCTGATTTTAAAATTTTTTTAAAAATAAAATGCTTAGAGAATCATTAAAACTCTAATTTTAATTGGAAACTTGAGAAAGTTTAAAAAATGGGTTGCTTTTTTCCTTCTTTTTTTTTTAAATTAAAAATAAATAAAGGGCCCCCCCCAAAAACACCCCTTTTTCTTTTTAACAAAACTTTTTTTAAAACCCCCTTTTTTTTCCCTCCCCCAAGGCTTTTTTCATTTAAAATTTTTAATTTTTAATTTTCCTTCCTTAAATTTAAAAAATGATTATTAAGTGCGGGCTTAATTTAATTAAGACACTTAATTCACAGCAATTAAGAATATTGGGCAATCTTAATTCAATCTTAATTCTCAAATACCTCATCAACCCCTTAAAATCTCTCTAAAATGATACTAAATTCACTTTTCCCCCATCAATTGAAAAGGGCTTAACTTAAGAGTTAGAAATCAATTAAGGCAAGCTTTCCTTTTATAGAATCTTAAGTTCTCAAGGAGTTAGCATATTTTATTGCAGATTTCTAGATTGATATATCATCATTCTGGGACTGCTTGTTTGGTTGCAAGGAATTATTAATTATTTAAGTTCATCTTATTATATTTAAGACTTGACAAAGAGGCCAGCTAAGCGGAAGACCTTTAACTCTTAATGATTATCATTTTGATAATTATCCCTCATTATGGATATTAAGCCTTAATGAGTTTTAGTGAATGTTATTTAATTTCCTTTGAGAAAATTAAAACATTCTAGAAATTAAGCATCTCTAAAATAATAAATCAGTCACTCAAACATTATGTCTTTACTCAGACTTGTAGTGGCGACAAAAATTTCCCTAAAGATCTTCTTGCATTTTAAATTATAAAACTATGTACTTAAAACTTTGAAGTAGAAAACATAAATTATTCCATAGTTTTGAATGTTTAAATCTCAGTTTGAAATGGATAAATTTTCTTAGGTTGAATTGTTTATTAATTGTTCATTTCAAGTTTGTTTCTCAAATTTTGACTTTATAAAGATAGATATAAATAAAGAATTAAATTACCGCTATCTGATAATTATATTTCAATGAAGCAGAAAGGAATAGCAACACAACAAACTTAAATAATCTTTTTATTGAGATTTTGAGCATCGACACTAGCTGCTTACTTCTTGGTCTATTTCACTTCCTAAAATATATATATTAAATTAACTAAGAAGATTACAGTTATCTCAATTTAACAGTCTGCTGAAGAGCTTTAACAAAGGGAATCGAGAGGAAGAATTAATTATTATAGACAGCTTTTAAGCTTCTCAATAACTTGTTGAGTGTCCACACACAGCAAACCAAGACGCCTTAACTTCTCTTAGTGGTGCCTCTAGTTCCATCGAGAGTGTCCTGACCTTCAACTTGCTAAGAATTCTCTTGGAAATTAAATTAAGATATATTTGAGATTCAATTTTAAAATCTGCCTAGTAAAAGCGATCGCATGCAAGAGGAGATATTAAGGCCATATATTTATGTATACTATAAGCTCCTTGGTTTGGTAAGAGATAACATAAGCATCATCTACCTTGACGATACCATCTTTAAATCTTATCGAGCAACTATTTAATCTATGGTAAACCCCACCTTTAATGAGGTTATTTAAAAGAGGGAGTAAAATGTAATAGGATAGCTGCTTTAGCCACGATTAGTTCTTGTGATGGCCTTGAGGGGTTTGCCTTCCGTGATATCCCATTCAATATTTGAACCCTAGAGACAGAGTTCAGGTACCTGAGGAGCCAGAATCCTTAAGAAAGGCAGTTGACCTCATTGATAACCTAAGAGCTTCTCACTCAACCCCAGTAGACTTAAAAGGATTGTGAAATACAGATTATCTTAATACTCACTATTCATGAAATCTTCTCTCTTGCCAAGCTAACTAACTATAAATTACTGCAGACCTAAGTTTACATATAGTTATGTTAGACAGAGCAGTGGAACTACTTTCAATAGCCTTGTTAGACAGACTGTCTCAGAACTATTTCAAGAAGTTTGAGAAAGATGGAATCAGGAAATAAGTAAAAACATTTTTATATTTAAATAACTTAAATTTATGTAGATCATTTTTAAAGCTCCTGACTATCAGCTTCCTAGAGACTGGAAGAAACAATAATGTTTAGCCAGGATCTTGCTACCTTACTCTTTCTACTGCTCTTCCATTCATTGAAAGCTGATCGGCTGTCTGTTGATGTGAGCTGCTTATCTTGAACCTTATACACTTCATCCACTTTGGCCTATCAAATGACTTAACCTTCAAAAGAGTTAGATCTCGATCGTTCACCTCCTTGCTTGAAGCAATATAATATATATTTATGTTTTTATAAAGCTACACCTTGATGCACTTGAGCATCTCTGTGCTGACCTCTATTGTTCCCTCTTGCTCGCTAAAGATTATTTTATATTTAAGTGCACGTGCAAGCCTCCTTAAAAATTGGCCACACAGAGTCCCTAAGATGGCTGGCATGAAGTTCCTTTCTAGCAGCTCTCCAGCAACTTAAAAGCAGCTCGTTTACTTGAGCAGCTGCTAGCTTCCTTAGATAATCTCGAAGACACTTACTTCTGAGAGCTTTCTTGGGTGAGTTGGGCTCATTTATTTGAATAAGCACCCCCAAGAGCTAATTCTTGCCTGAGAAGGCATATCTAAGAAATATGAGGCTGGTCCTGTTCAGGGTAGGAAGATGAAAACTAACCGAAAAATAATATGGTTTAAAAGTTAAACTTGGTTGGTGTTCTAGGAACGAGAAGAAGTTACTATTAGGGCTGAGCTTAGCTTGAAGGTGCTTGCTGCTGATTATATGCGTTTGATTGATGCTTGGCTCTCTAGATTAATTAATTTTAGCCAGTGCCGTGTCTACTCTGCTAAGTCTACCTTAAAGATAATTTATTTTCTCTCTCAATAAAATATACAATTACATATTTATCATGGACTGAGTACATAAAATAAGATGATTTACTTATAAAAATAGAGGCAAGTTAATTATGAAGGACACATGCTTATGTCTACTGAGAAACTCCAAGCTAAAGAACACATAAACTAGCTTAGCCTCAGAGGTAGAGGTCAGAGCTTAAAGGCTGCCAAGATGAGGCCTAGGATTATCTAAAGCAGGTATGATTATGGATGCTTGATTTTAACTCTACTTTTTAGAGTATAGGGTGGAGATTCCATAGACAATTAGCAAAATCCGCAACCATTAGATGATAAGGGAGCGTAAGTTTATATGCACTCTATTAAATTTAAATGTATAATTAATTTATATTTTTTAAAAGAAATCAATAGCTTAAAGCAAACTGTCAAGAATAGGGAAGAGAATAAATCTTACTAGGTAATAACTGCGTATGCTCATCAAAGCAATAAAAAATCTCTTGCTAAAAATATTTAGATAGTGATGAGTAGTACGGTTTGTGGCTGCTGCCTTGGTAGCTGTAAAGGCAAGGTCGCTAAAAGTTAAAAGACTAGAGGCCAAGACTTCTCATTCAATGCCGACAATATTATAAAATCAATAAGGCAAAAGAACTAAGCAAACATATCAAGATTCATGAATGAGTTGATAGCTGCTATCAGCATCTAATTGTCACTTGAAAGTTCTATTTCATCTTCTTTAATTAGAAATTACGTCCTTTTAAGTGCTCTGGCTTGCTCAAAAGCTATCTAGGTATTTATAGGGAAAAGGTGTTTTACAAGAAGATACTCACTCATTCTTTCACTGACTCTGAGGCTATATTAAATTTAAGAGTAAAGTGGATAAAAGTCTCATTGACTCAGTAACTCATATCCTTATTAAGAAAAGGTCAGACTTATCTGCTGAGTATGTGGAATAATTGGAGATTAAATAATTCTTTCAAAGAATGAGCTTTCTCTCTAAGTGAAAGATAGGGACAAATTAATTCTTTAATGCATGATTCTTCTAGAATTTTTTTAAATGTATTCCACAAATCGAACGATTGCTTGAGGATTTGCAAATACAGATTCTCATTCGCTTCTTTCAAATGAGTGCCCTGAACTAGCTCTATTCTCTTTGATTCTCTTCAAAGCATATGTGGCATCGAAACGTTTTAGTAAAGATAATTTAAAGAAAAAATATCAGCTATTATGATAGAGTTCTAAAAATTCGAGGGTTTCAAGTTCTTAAAAAGCAAAGGCATTGGTTCAATTTTGAAAATATCAATCTTGAATGAGAGAGTTATGATAACTCTCCATGAGTCCAACAAAATTTTTATATACCTTATATACTTACGGAGGCATTATAAAATACTCTCTTTTGATAAAGGCTTCATAGTCATGGAAGAGCCTGCAGAAACTTTGGCTCTTCATAATTTAAGACCACAGGGCCAAGTTAGCCGTAGCTTTTTTATTAGAATTTTTTAAAAACACTTGGATTCGTGGCTAAGGCTCGAATTAAAAAATTCTCCTATTCTTTGGATTTAGTAAAAATAGAGAGAATTTTTGGAGGGTAATATAAAGTTAAAAACAACCTTGCTTGATCTTTTTATTGCTCAATTAGATTTATTATTCCATTTAAAAAAGAAATAAATTAACTTGATTAACCCGCAGAACTTGAACCTCAAGCACCACTAATTCATTTATAATGTAAAAAATCTAAGATTCTATTAATATTAAATCAATTTTCAATTTAACTAAAAAAGTAGATGATTACATTTTTCTTACATTTCAATAAAATAATGATTTCTTATTTCATTCAATAACGAAGTTCATTGAAAATGAACTTTATTATTTAGTATATTTTATAATACCTTCATTTTGAATCATTTGAAAAGAATAAGGCTTTTGATTTGCCTCTTTATATAAAGATATGCTTTGTTAATATAATAATGAGATAAAGAAGAGATAGAGAAGCCTCAAAAATATTATCTATTAAAGTATAATTACTTTCATTTACTCGTCTTTTCTTATATCTAAATGGAATGTTATTAAATTATTCAATAAATTTTATAAAGTCATCAGCGCAGAATTTCCGCGCGGTGTTATTATTTGATTTCAATTATTTAATCAGCAAATGGAGATAATATTGTTGGCGATCAAATATTATTTATCCTATTAGATCATTATATTCATATAATCCTTTAATTGATCGCGCGGAATTTCCGCGCGGAGATGAAAAGTCCTAAAGTAAGGAAAACCCTAAAACCTTACTTTTAATATTTCATTATATTCATTTATGCTTATATTAAATCTAAAACATTACTTCTTAGTCATTAGACAGTTCTTATATAAATTACTTTATCTATGAATTCCTAAAACCAATTTCTTTATTACTTTAAGATATAAAATTTTATTTGCTTTATAGCATCTTTCCTTCTTAAAACTAATCTTAATTTAACTATTGAGGAAATACATAGCTCTAGTAGCTTATTTCTACCTTAAATGATTAATGAATGCTTCGTCTCAATAATTCTTTTTTATCTATTCCAATAAACTCTGGTTTTGAAATTGACTTTGATTTTAGAGATGGATGAAGGGGGATAAAAACTTTGGATAAGCAATTAATTTAAGAAGTGAGAAGCGTTGAGGAAATGATTATACTTCTACGCTTCAGAACATTAACTCCATCTGACGAAAGCTTAATATACTTTAGCTACTCTGCAATTAGTAAGCTAACAAACATTAATCAAAGGATAGTGAGAATGATTTGCATAGAAACAAAAACCTAAATGAAGAAGACATAACCAGAACAACACTAAAAAATAGGAATCCGTAATTTTCGTAAGAGCAATTAGAGTTCCTGATCTCGCAAGACACATTTATTTAATAGGCTGGCATGACTCTTCTTGATAGGCGCATCATGTTTCATCGCAAATTCACTAACCAATTTATCTCCCCTTCTTAACTAAGAGCAGTCTACAAAAGGAATCATATTAAAAGAAAGACTATTGTTACTCTCAAATAATAAACTCCTAAATAGAAAGAGAAAGTTTCAATACTAAAGCAATAAATGCTACAGGCAATCCAAGAATCTATTAACAGCCGCAGAGAATTAGTGTTCCTAGATGAAGTTATGTTCACTATATCAACAAGACTAAAGCTCGACTACAGCAATAGAAATTCTAATATAGAAATCTAAGACAAGCTACAAAATTAAGAAAGCCTGGCGGTGATTTGTGGAATTTAATTCTCTCGAGCGTTAAACTTTATTACATCAACGCTAAATCAATAGACACTGATAAAATTTTTGACTACATTCTCGGCATCAAGGACATCTTCAAATAATAAAACCTAACAATAGTCCTAGATAATTTGAGAGTCCAACATAGCAAAAGGATTAAATCGCTTTGCAGAGAACTCTCGATAAAGTTAATATTTACCCCTCCTTGTTCTCCTCAATATAATCCAATAGAAAACTTCTTCTCTCTATTAAAAAACTCGTACAAGAGATTGAAGATGAGAGCATCTCTAGTAAATGAAAAGATAAACCCAAGAAAACTAATTTAGCAATCATTTGCAAGTATCGATAATGAAAAAGTTCGAGAGCTTTGTTTGAATAAGATGAAGAAGTTAGGTTTAATTTTTTAATGAGCTAATTAACTTAATCATATGTTGAAACGAAGTTTCGATATAGTCTGGGCTATCCCTTCTTAGTTAAAATCATGAGAGTTGTTGTTATGAGCGGAGGAGTCGATCATCAATTAATTTGAATTCATGTTTTATTTTTAGGCAGACCCAGGTCCATCATTAGTTTTGAATCTTTTCAAAGTAGTGACAGGAGGAGGATTGGCCTTCTGCCTCTTAGCCTTGAAAATTTTTGCTGACTGCTTCATCAATTGCAGAGTTCTCCCATTTTTTTCTATAGAACGTTTAAGGGCGCTCGATAAACTTACTCGAAATGAAAGGATGACTTGTTAGCTAAGAGAGCCATTCGTCTGAAATCAATATAAAGTCATTCTTGATTTGGCCATCGCTTGAGATATTTCTCTTTTCTTGAGTTGCTTTGACTATATGAGAAAGGTAGTCTGACAATAGCGTGTTGACAACATTGAAAAAGTAAGTCCTGTCTATGGGCTTCTACTTTTCATCCATGTCTGGCAAGAACTGAAGAAGGTCACTGTCATCTTTGATTCCTTTGAAAATGTGCTTCACTGACAACTCATCATACTTAGGCACCTTTGTCATTTTCACATCTGCCATCATAAGGAGTTTTTTCTCACCCTTGAGAATTTTTTTGAAATAGTCTCTATTGACACCCTCAATCAGCGGTAGGTAGTAGCACATGTTAAAATCATAATCATCCAATAATTGTTACAAATTTCTGTGAAGTATTGGTAGAGATCATTCTTCGATCTGAATCTGCCAATCAAGTCAGAGGCACCCACTCAAAATAAATTTTCATCCATCCCATTTTCGAAGGATTGCTCAAATGTACTCCACGTTCTCCTTTACGAATTCATTTTTATATTTGAAAGTCCAACTCTAATAACTAAAAAAAAATTATTAACCACTAAAATCCTATAGTAAATAAGCTGATTGAACTTATAATCCTTTTGAGTAATAAAGAAAGTTAGTTTGGATAAAAAAATATTAAACATAATTTAGTTTAAAAGTGTATGTTTTTTTTCTGATCTGCCTCCTGAATCGTTCTCCTTCATGCTGTTTTGTGTTTCTTTTCTGATCAGATTGTTTTTTTTCTATCGCTTTTCATTTAATCTTCACATTTTTTAAACTTAAGACTAGTTACAAAAATTATTTATTCGCTGCTCCATCTGCGAATTCCTATTTAGTAATTAAAAGTTAATTAGTATATTAATTTTAAAGACCACAATTATGATGATGCACTCAGAGGGCGAAAGCCAAGGCAAGTATGCATCCTCAAGTGGTGAAGAAAGTGAAAGTGATTTCAACGATCACTCTTACATCAGTTCTAGAAAAACTCAAAAATCTAATCGACGAAAGCGAGATGAGAAACTCATCAGCAAGAAAAGTAATTTCTAAAGTTTAAAAAGTTTAGATGATAAACTGAATCGTGATCTAGGATTAGACTCTGAGTCCTAAGACATACTGAGAAGGATCACTAAAGATTTCAAACTTACTTTCAAAGACATCTCAAAAAGTCAAGTCCTTCTACGCCACCCTCTATCTTATTATGAACAAGAAGGAATCAGAGACTACATAAGATTAACAGGTAAAGGTTTTTGCCGAAAATTAAATCATGTTAAAGTCATAAGTAAGAAAAAAGTGAATCTTTTTAGAATTTCTCAATGATTCTATGAAGGAGACAAAGAGCAAAAATTAAAATTGATAATTCAGAAACAAAATAGGAAATTTCTCCACTCGACAATTCAAATCTCATCCACTCTTAAGCCAAAGTTTCTTGGTATGTACTAGAAAATTTCAATACCTTCGAAAAGAAATTCAAAATTCAAGTTTAAAAACAACTTATAAGGATCTTCGATCAAGACCCTACATTTTTGAAAACTGTCAAGAAGAATAATTAATGATTGAACAAAAAAATATAAATGAGCTATTTTCAAAAAGGGATTTAGAAAAACTTAAAATATTCCTCTAAGGATATTCAACAGACTAAGTAATCAAAATTCATTTCAACGCATGCGAAGAATTGCCAAATCTTATTTTAGAAGGAAGGACTCTATTTGAAACTCTTTATCCACATCTTAATAAAAATGATATTCCTATCCTTGTTCCAGAAGAAAACTTGAGCTTATATAGAGGAATGATTCTTTCTCTATTTAATTATCTAAAAGATAAAAACCTTCCACTCTCACCATCGATTTGTGGGAGTTTAGTTTAGTACCACCCTACAATAATAAAGAACTTTAAATTTGATGAGTTTAGCATGCAATCGCTATAGTTACATTTGAAAAACTTAGGACTTTCAAAATCAGAAATTAAAGTGATATCTGAGAATCCTCAAAATTTTCTTTGGCCTTAGCAATTACTTAAACTTCATGAGATACAAGACAAAGAAATTAGAGAAAAAAAATTTGTCTTTTTGGGAAAGCCTAAGTAACTCAAGACCCTTGTTTGATTATCAAAGACCATTTGAACTTGTTTTACCAAAAAGAGATCATCTTTACCTTTGTACTTTCAAAAGAAAAGATCTAGTTACCTTTGGAAAGACTATTTGTGGTTTTGCAATAAATGATTAGCCTTGATGTGGAAGACATGGAAACTGTTTTTATATTGGATGAATAGCTCTGGCTTAAAGAAACAACTAAACTACTCTCTAATAACTCTAGCAAATCAATTAAATCAAATTAGCTGAAAGACAAAGTCGAGAAGCACATGGAGCCAATACTTCAATAGTACAAATGTGAAAAGAAAATTTCAGTTGAAATGATGACTGAAATATCATTAAAGCTTGAGTCTGCTTGCGATGACTACAAACATAATTAGTATTAAGCAATGATTGCCGCTTGCGTCCTCTCTTGTGAAAAAAGTTTAGTGCAATGTCATATGCCAACAGCCTCAGGTAAAACTTGGGTCATCGGCCTCATCTCAGAATATTGGAGACAGCAAGATAAAAAGATAATGATCATTGTTCCTAATGAAATTTTGAGAATTTAAACCCAGAGATGTCTTTAACCTCTTGGACCAAATATTTTAATCACAACTTTGCAAAAGTACTATGCTTCAAGATAAAATTACGACATCATGATTATGGATGAATTCGATCATCTTATTAGAAATCTGCCTTTCACAGTAGTTAATGGGAAAATTTTAGGAGTTTGGGATTTGAGCATTACTCAAACTTACATGTTCAGCGCTACTTGTGACTAAGGGATTGAAAGGATTCTTCAGAGAATGATTGGCAATCCTGAAGTTCTTAAATTTTAAAGCGAGTTGGAGATTTGCTCTGAAGTGAGGCAGGATTTAAGTGGAGAAATTATTCCTTTAAGCTCTAATAAAGAGCGATAGGAATGGCTCGCTGCTCAAATCGAAAAGTTGGGCCCCAACCTTCCTTTGATAATCTTTGTTGATGAGAGTGAAATAGAGTTTATAGAAAAATAAGCTGAGAGATGCGGTGTCAAAAGTTTAAGACTAGGAAATAGCATCGAAGTTCTGGATGAAATAACTCAATGGAGTAGAGGTATACTGATTTTACAGTAAGACTAAAGTTTTGGATATAACACAAAGTTCAAGCAAGACTCAAAAGTAATAATTGCCTGCGAGATCAACTCCGAGAGTCAGTATTTGCAGTGAGAGGAAGAAGTAGTCGATCAAGGGGATAGCTCTAGACAGTTTATCTTCCGATTTCGAAGCTTTCAAAGGCATAAATTCTTTAGGGAATGAAAAGATTGGCGATCGATGAGATGCTTGATCTGGAATATATTACAGACGTAGTATATAAAAAGAGGAACTCTAAACTGCTTATAGAAACAATTTAGGCAGCCATGCAAGCAGGAGACGACATAAGTCACTTAAGATCTAAGGAAGAAACATGGGAAGAAAAAGAGTTAATAATATTGAGAAGAGTAAGTTTGATATTAAACTCGCATCGCAACAAAAGGGTTTATCCATTGAGACATTAAAATTCATTATTAAAAAAGTTATTATTGTTTATTTCCCAAAATATTTTTACTAAATGTTATATATATTTTTTTTTGGAATTAATTAAGGTTAAATGTCAAATTAATTACAAACTTTTACCGAGGGGGGGTTCGAACGACCGTCATAAATCATTATCATACTTCGCCCCGCTCAATGGTATTCCTACTATTGAGTCTGATAAATGATTGGATGACGGTCGTTCGAACCCCCGCGGTAAAAGTTTTTTAATTAATTGACAGTTAACCTAATTAATTTCAAAAAAAGTGATTTATAACATTCTAACTTTTAAATAATTTCTAAAACCCATTCTGTTTCTCAGATATTATGAGCTCCATCTCTAAAAAAACTTTTTTCTCCTTATTATAGCTCAAATAATTTTAGTTTTTTATTTCTAGCTAATCCAAAGTCACATATTTGAATAGTGCAATTATCGTTTATAAGTATATTTTCAGGCTTTAAATCTCTGTATATGATATTCATTATTTTATTTCTAAACCCTAGCAATATGGGTATCAATGGAATGCTCATCTTAAGGCGAGAAACAATGATCCTGTGCACTTTTGCTGAATCCTCAATTTGTGGTGGCAATTTTATTAGGAGGTTACATTTATGAATAATTGGCACCTGCCACATTAAAGCGCAGTTAACTCCATCGAGAGAGCAGATAGAGGGTCATCGCACAGGATAAAGTCCTATTATTTTTTAATTCTCTATCGTTGAGCCCTAGATCGCTCCAAACGCGCATTTTTTCAACTGCCAGGAGATTCAAGGCCTACAAAAGGAATCCCAATGCAGAAACTTTAACTATAGGCAGAAATCATAAATTTAAAAAAAATCGCTAAATCTATAATATAACTAATAATAATATAGGTCAAATACGAATATTTGATTGCTGGTTATAAAATGCACAAATACAACTGTAGTTAATTACAAGCCAGAGTTTAATTAATTCAGTACAATAATTAAATTCAAAACTTAATGGCACACAAAAGAGCACAACTCTCAACATCGCAACCATACTAAGAGATGCATTCCCAACTACTTAAATTCAGAGCCTTGAAATCTGATTCCCTAAAAATGATTCCATTCGATAAAGGGGAGGGTAAAGATAAAATTGCTGAATTTGAAGAAACTTTTATTTATATGCAAAAATACAACTCATACACCTTGCTCTTGCCAAATAGTCCTTGTTCAAAGTGCTTTATTAGTCTTTCTATCTGCATACTTTTCTTAAGTTTCTTCATTTCTCATCTAGTTTCTCTCTCAAGAATCATTCTACTCAGTCGCATCTTTCAGAGATATCATAACCTGAGCTTCTTAGAATGTTGCTTCTTCTCGCTTTAGCATTTTGATGTCAATTTTTGCTTGAATCTCTGGAGAAAAAACGAAATCCACTCGATTCTTGCTCTAAAATGACATTTTGCAGTCATCTCTGTAGGTGAGCTCTCTCCATTAATAAGAGACGTAATATTCTTTAATTAAAAAGTCTTAATTAATAAATCACTCTAAGCTCGTTAATGAATTAAGAATCTGCAAGCAATAATTAAGAATAGTGTTATTGTAATTAAGATTGAGTGAAGTAATACTCTCTAAAAGTGAAATCAATTAAGACATTAATTAAGAATGACTTCCTCAAAACTAATTAACTTTAAGAATTCTTAATTAATTTAATGCTTAAATAAATAAGTGTAATTCAGTTTTTTATTTTATTAATCATTTCAGCATTTAACAATGGAAGACAAGAATAGAGCTCACGAACAAAGACCACAGATTTGAAGAGGAGGTAAACTACAGAATTCGCGAATATCTTAAGACATCATTGAGAGATGAGCATATCAAAAGACTGCGAGTAGCTTGACTGACCTAGCAGTAGTGAGCAGCTACACTATCTCAAGCGACTCAAGCAATGGTGATGAAAATATATGCACAAATGGGAGAGTAAATAAAAAGAGGATCAGTGTAATCTCAAATTTATGCTACTATAGAAGAGCCAAAACACCTCGCAGGTTTAGCTTTGAGCAAGCCTTATAAGTCATGTATTTATAGCAAAAGTTTATATCTGCTTCAATTCCTAAAATTTTTCTTTATTACTATATAATGCGCACATTTCAGCCAATAGGATAAGCGTATTAATAATCCTAAAGATGCTATGCAATTAAATAAGCCCTAAATCTCAAACAACTAATTCCTTCCTAATGCAGTTACATATATTCGCACTTATCTGAAAGCAAACTTTTTCAAAAAACATAGTTTGGAAAGGATTAAGACTTGTAATTAAGATTCTTGCTCTTTTTCGTCGTTGTATTTGTACATTTTATAACCAGCAATCAACTATTCGTATTTGACCTTTAATAATTAAGGGAATTAAAGGGCCCCCGGCATAAATAAGATAGGTCGTGACGTCAATGATATTTCTGTGACGCACACAAACCTACCTGCCGAATAGGGATATTAAACACGTGGCACCCCCGCCACCTCAAATTCTGTGCAGAAGCCCCCAGCTTCTGCATACCATCAAAAAAAAACTAAAATTAGAAAAAAATCCGGTAGCTTCGGACCGGGAGCAAGTCGCTGCTCCGTAGCGTCTGGCTTCGCTGTCCAACTGCATGACTGAGTGTTTGCCCATAGATCACATCCCTCCACGCCTACCAGGATTAGAGGGGCGTGTGGGAATCACTCACCTTTGATTATCTCTCCAGTGAGCAGCTCAACTGCCTTCCTTAGGGCTTCGGCTGCCATTATCCCTTGCCTCTTTTAAGCACTCACCCACCAGCCAATGGATTACCAAACCAGAAAGCCTTCAGGGAAAGGGCGACCGGTGACTAGTGCCGGTCGAGTGCGTCATGAATTTTAACTTTCTAATTTAATAATTGTGAAATAACTAAATTTTAGTATTTACCTAACCTCTATTAAAACTATGTTGTTGTCTCTTACTGTTCTATTGATAGCTATAAGTAATGTTAATCTAACAAGGATAAAAGTGCTGTCACTCTTTGTCGGCATTCCTAATCACCATGTCTTCTCTTTGGGCTTGTAGTGCGAAAAATTCAAATATGAAGATGTTTACCATTAAACTCAATATATAAATTCATTACGTCTATCCATGATGGGGTTTGATGATGAAATGGAGAAAATCCCAAAAATTAAAAATTTTTAAAAAT